>BPLR01020619.1:0-39353 GCA_021605095.1 Caerostris extrusa | reverse complement strand
AGACTGGAAACAACAGCAAGTCTCTGATTAGGCGATAACATTCCACTCCCAATACACCCGAGGGTGCACAGCTCGCTGTTAATTACATAACTGTTTCGACATCTGGATTTACAATAATAGAATGGAATTGAGTGTAAAGTCTTGAAAATCGAAATGGTTCCATCGAAATGCACTTAGAAAATTCGAGAACAGTTAATTTTTCTAAAGTGAAAAACAGGAATTTAGAGAATCTTGAGACTTCATGACTGCTGAAAAGGGGTTGACAGGATGAAACATTAGAATAAACGGCACTGCTTTATTTAAGGCGCCAACTCTACAAGTCTGAGCTTAAGGTAATCAATCAGTTCAGCATGAAGTACAGATACATAGTCAAACTTGATTGAGTATAATTGCTTGCTTTTTAAAACGTTTACCTGCTAATGGTTTTACAAGGAAATGCTTCTGCTTCATTACTGAAAACTATTTTAAGCGAACATACCTCATATATAATAGTATATTCATGTTTTAAAATGACTCAAATATGTAATAAAATTGCAATATTCTTACAGATTATTATTATACTTATATTGAAAGCTGAAACTTGCTATTTAAAATTCGTATTGTGGTATTATTTAAAGAAATATGGATTACAATATATGAATAATTTTATCAGTTATAATTCTGTTAATAATTAAAGTAGCAACGTTTTCATGATTTCATTGCTCATTGCTGAAACTATTTTAAGTGAAAATATAAGCTTACCTCACATATATAATAGTATATTCGTTTTTAAAATGATTCAAACATGTAATAAAATCGCAATATTCTCATAGCTTATATTGAAAGCTGAAAAATGATATTTAAAATTCGTTTGGGCATTATTTCAGAAAAGTATGAATTATACTATATGAATAACTTTATCAATTATGAATTCCATTAATAATTAAAGTAGGAAAGTTTCAAATGATTTTTAATACAAATATTTCATTTTTATCTTTTAGTATAAAAAAATATGATTCATATTCCATATTGGTAGATATTTATTCTCGTATATATTTATTAGATCTGTCCTTTTGATTCCTATTTCAATTGAATTAATGTAAAATGGTATTTTTCCAACCACTTTGCACCTTTAAACACACTTTTATCGGCTCACTGACTTTCATTTTCCCTTGAATAACAGAATTAATTACTTAAAATACTTTAATTAGAATTAATAATACTTTACATTTCAAATTATTAAAAAAGAGAACATCATGTATTTATATTTGAAGACATAATTGACTCTGTAATTCTATCCAGAATGAAAGTGTGAAGATCTTTTCACACTCAGCTCCGAGAAACAATCGACCAATCAGAATTTCCCTTTTCCCCACGTGGAATAAGGGGGAAACAAAATATAGGAAAGAGGGGGAAGCAAAAAGCATTGATTCAAAGCCAGTTTTATAGAGGATTTCCGGCAGGGGATGGTACAAGGCAGAGCATAGCGTGATGATGGGATTTTGTAATGTGTGTGTTGTTTTACTTATTATAAGTATAAATTGTGTTATGATGATATTTTCAAAATTCATTAAATTATGTGGAAAATAAACGTATATTTTTCACTTATGCATTATGTTCTCACCAGTATACCACCGCTACACAGGACAAAAGAAATTGAGGGAGAGTAATACTTTATTGAAAATAATGCTTTTTCAAATAGTGCAAGATGAATAGTTTAGATCAAATAGCCAGCCTTGAAAATTTTTTTTCTGGCCTGGGATTTTACAAAATATATTTATTTTATAAAGGACAAAATGGTGTAAACCAATGTATTAAAAAAATACAAAATTAGCTGTCAATTCAAAAATTAACTGTCGAAATTATGTAAAAAAATTAACTTTGAATTTAAAATAATATTCTTGCGAATATGTGACAGATATTTCCTTTTTTATTTGATGAGTTTACAGAATAATTAAATTATATTCTGCGAACTCATGATGTGCGCGCATCTTTAAACATCTAATATAACAATTTGTAATATGAATATAAAAATGTCTATAGTAGTCTAAATCTAATATGGGGACATACACTGAAGTGACAAAAGTCATGGGATACCTCTTAATATCGTGTCGGCCCCTTTTCGCCCGGCGAAGTGCAGCAACTCGACGTGGCATGGACTCAACAAGTCGTTGGAAGTCTTCTGCAGGAATATTGAGCCATGCTGTCTCGACAGACGTCCATAATTGTGAAAGCGTTGATGGTGCACGATTTTGGGCACGAACAGACCTTTCGATGATGTCCCATAAATGCTCGATGGGATTCATGTCGGGCGATCTAGGTGGCAGATCATTCGTTGGAATTGTCCAGAATGTTCTTCAAACCAATCGCGAACAGTTGTGGCCCGGTGACATGGCGCATTGTCATCCATAAAAATCCCATCGTTGTTTGGGTACATGAAGTCCATGAATGGCTGCAAGTGATCTCCAAGTAGCTGAACATAAGCATTTCCAGTCAATGTTCGGTCCAGTCGCACCAGAGGACCAAGTCCATGCCATGAAAAACAGCCCACACCATTACGGAGCCACCAACAGCTTGAACAGTGCCTTGCTGACAGTTTGGGTCCATGGTTTCGTGGGGTCTGCGCCACTCTCGAACCCTACCATCAGCTCTTACCAACTGAAATCGTGACTCATCGGACCAGGCCACGGTTTTCCATTCATCTAGGGACCAACCGATATGCTCACGTGCCCACGAGAGTCGCTGCAAGCGATGTCGTTCTGTCAGTAAAAGCACTCGAGTCGGTCTTCTGCTGGAATAGCCCAAGAAAGCCAAATTTCTCCGCACAGTTCTAACAGACAAGTCCCTTGTACGTCCCACATTGATTTCTGCGGTTATTTGACGCAGTGTTGCTTGTCTGTTAGAATTTACGACTCTTTGCAGACGTCGCCGGTCTCGGTCGTTAAGTGCAGGCGGTCGACCACTGCGCTGTCCATGGTGGATGTTATGCCTGAAATTTCATACTCTCGGCACACTTGACACAGTGGATCTGGGAATGTTGAATTCCCTAACGATTTCCGAAATGGCATGACCCATTCGTCTAGCTCAACTAACATTCCGTGTTCAAAGTCTGGTAATTCCCGTCGTGCGGTCATCATCACGTCAAAACCTCTTCACATGAATAACTTGAACAGAAATGAAAGATCTGAAAGCTCTGCGCATTTATACCTGTTCTACGCGATGCTACTGCAATCTGAAAATTTGCATATTGCTATCCCATGACTTTTGTCACTTCAGTGTATTATTTTATATGCGGCCCGCGGAGTTTTGATACATTTTCAAAGTGGCCCGCGAGATTTGGGTTCATCAGTCCTAGTTCAGATTTACATTTTAAATTCTCACCAATTTATTACTGCTACACAGGACAGTAATCTTTTATTGAAAGTAATGCTTTTTCAAATAGTCTAAGATTTATAGTTTATAGTTGTCATTTTAAGACACTGATAATCACATTGCTATTACTATTACATAATTATTAGTTGTTGTTGTTTATTCATAATGTATGCCATTGCTTGTAAATTATATGTTTTATTACTATAATGATTTTCATGCTCATTAAACACTATGCTTTTTAAAATTTCTGTTAGTAAAGATAACGCAGTATTTCAAATATGTGTCTTACAATATTATTGTATACTTTAAAGCGATTATAAATTATTTTATCAACTCATTTTGATTCTCGTTTTTCTAATGACTTTGCAATAGTTCAAATCATATTTATCTGTATTATTAAAATTATTTCCCTTCCGAAAAGGAAAATGACAAACATTAGCATTTAATAGCTCTAAATAAATAATTAGGCAAATGTATACCGATTGTAAATAATTAAATTTCCAAGATATTTTTTCAAATATAATGAATATATAGCAAAAAATAATACCCCATATTAACGTTTTACGTATGACGTAATGAGTTAAAGAGTTGTTACTACAAACTAGAATTCCACGAGATAAAAACACCTATTACAAAGAGTATTAAAGGTAGTCTATAGAAGGATCATTAAACAATAGAGTATCTCCCTTCTTCTTTTTTAAGTGGAGTGAGACAAGAAAAAAATTATTTCTTACTTTTACCATGTAACCACACTGTTCTAATTAGGACCTTACTTGTTTAAAAAGAAAATGAATCAGTAATGTTACATCCTTCTAAGTGAGAAAGAACAAGTTGAGATACGCCAGAGTAACTTTTTTTCCAATTCTTTCTATTCGTAGAAAGCACTTAGCTACGACTCCGTCGATCAGCATTAACATGAATGTTATGTTCAACAGCTAATTGCAGTCAGATGCGGGGGCAATTTTTAACTTCTGTAGCACAGCGAATTTAATTGATAGAGTTAACTTTTCGCTCGGCCAGTACGGCAGATTGAAGATGAGCACTAATGGGAAATTCTTCGCCTACATAGTTGTAATCAGACAGGTAGAAATTGAATTAATTTTACTCTTTCAACACAAATAATGACTGTTCGCTTGTAGTATGTTTATTCTTCCAATGACTGATGATCATGGAATGATAAAATAATTTGCATGAAATATCATTGTTTTATAAATGTGAAATATTTATCAAAGCAGCAGAAACAATTATTTTTAAACATAAATATTTATTTATGAAATTGTGTCTCTTAAAACTGTTATTTTGATTAACATTACTCAATTATTTGGGAGTAGAAAAAAATGTATAAAATTGTCATACGTAATTATACCTATGTGAGTTTTAATTACAGTATTTAAATTAATTTACTTAAAACTGTTCTTTTATTTTCTAATCCCTATTTTCATGTTCATTTATAATTCATTTATGTTGATTTATTTTATATAGGATTATTCATATTGATTTATTTTATGTAGGATTATTCATATTGATTTATTTTATGTAGGATTATTCATATTGATTTATTTTATGTAGGATTATTCATATTGATTTATTTTATGTAGGATTATTCATATTGATTTATTTTTATGTAGGATTATTCATATTGATTTATTTTATGTAGGATTATTCATATTGATTTATTTTATGTAGGATTATTCATATTGATTTATTTTATGTAGGATTATTCATATTGATTTATTTTATGTAGGATTATTCATATTGATTTATTTTATGTAGGTTTATTCATATTGATTTATTTTATGTAGGATTATTCATATTGAGTTATTTTATGTAGGATTATTCATATTGAGTTATTTTATGTGGGATTATTCATATTGATTTATTTTATGTAGGATTATTCATATTGATTTATTTTATGTAGGATTACTTATACCGATTTATTTTGGTGTTCATTTATATTTTAATCTCTATTTTAACTCAAACTTTTCTAAATATTGCTCATGTAAATTTAAAAGAGAATATTTATTTTATTTTAGTTACTGCTCTGATATTTGAGTGACATGTTTTTCAAATCCGTTACCTTAGATAGCTATAACAATATATAAGAAATATATGAGTTAATACGCAAGAATTAATTAAATACAGGAATTTAAAAATTATATATTTGATTTAATAACATTATGATAAGTCCCTGATCTTATTTTTTAATATTAACAGTAATAATACGATTTGAACCAAGCTATAAAAAAATCTTTGTTTGAAGTTAATATTGTTGAGTTATGTTAGTATTATATAAAAAGATGACATTTAAAATTTTCTATTTTTCCTGAGGGTAAAAAAATATTAAATAATTTGATTATTCTACTGTTAAATTTTATTAAATCAAAAATTATATAATACTTTCATTTTAAAAATATGCATAAAAATTAAGTAATACAAAAAGATGAAACAGGGTTTGCTCAATGTATAAATCAATTTATATCATTTCGTTTTTATTTTAAATTATCTATTAGATTATTGAAATTTTGGAAATGATGTTCATTCAGAAAAACTCAGAACAGCTTACTTGAAAAAAATAATAATACAGTCAAATAAGTTCCATAAGTATTATTGAATTCCTGTATGAGAAAATATTACTTGCATTTCTTTCAAACGAATAAGATTCATTTGGTGTAATGAAATACATCGCATAAAAAATGTAAGGAGAAGCCACTTGAATCATGAAACAACCACAATTTACACAACTTCAAAAATCGCAAGGAAAAATGTTTAAAAACACGGTATCAGAAAGAAAATTAAATCCTTAGGATATAATTTGCACAGACAAATATTGGCTCAGCAATTGAATCAATTTCATTCATAACGTGAAAGGAAAAATAAGCGTCAATTAATGAAATACTATTTTTTTTTTGATGCTGTGTGAAATATAACGTAAATTTTTAATTTTCTAACATGAAGGAAAATAAACAAACAACTCAGTCAAATTCCCTGAAAATATTTTTTTTTTATGCACCATATACTGTTGGATCTTCATCTTTTTTTGTTTGGTTCAAGAATCTAACGATTAGTCTTCATTTTGTTTCGTTTCATCTTTACACAATTTATCATACATGGCTGATGCAGTATTGTGATATTAAAGTGATACTACACAGAAAATATTTTTGTACGTATTTCATGGTAAATTATTTAGTAAATTCTTCGAAGAGTACGGCAGCATGATAAAGAAAAATACTACCCACGGCATATTTAGAAAGTGCTTTGTCAAAAGGACATTTCTATCGTTCTAATAAAAGCCTGCATCGGTTTAGCTTCCAAGTACTAAAGGTACATTAAATTATGCATGGCATGCATGTTACCGTCTAATGCAAGTACACTGAAATGATCCATCATGTTGCGATAGAGGTAAGAAGATGGTGTTTTTTCTAATTTAATAGTTTGTAGAATAATGGCATAATCAATATAAACTTTCCTTTACAAGCCGTTTAAACGAATAAATTGATTATGTACTATGCATTTAGTGTACTTTGAATTTCAATAAATTACCTAACTTTTTTAAAAGTTAAAATAAAAGTAGCTTACTTTTTTTTTTTCTGAAAATATAACAATGTTAAAATAAGTAACTAAAAAGCAATTTCAAGTTTATCTGTAAAAAAGGAAAAAATTCAAGATCTTAAAAACATACCGTATTTTCCAGAGAAGTGAATTTATAATATAGAATACACGTTTAAAATGTAGCGTATTTAATTTTCGATGTTTTATATTTTATATGTATTTTATTTATGCTTTGAGTTAGGAATAAATTTCTGCGCATTTTTTATTTTATTTTTTTATTATTATAAATTATTCAAGCAAACTGAATTAATTTGTTTATATATTATTTCACTGGATTGCTTAATATTATTAATTATAAAGAAAACCTTCTAAAAGGGTCTTGAAAAAGAATTAAATTCTTTTAATATAAAAATTATTAAAATAATTTCTTATCATTATTCATATATATGCTTATCATCACGATTATTCCAATACCTAATCAATCTATTCAGTTATGTTTAAAAATGTTTTATATTTTTTTAATAAATAGTTAAATATATTAAAGAATGTGATTAAAGTATAGTTATAAATGTTGAAGACAGTCGATATTATAGTTAAAAATAAAGAAAAATTTATTATAGTTAAAGAAATATTTAAATTAAATTGAATTCTTTTGAACAAAAAAATTAATAAATCATATAATTTGCAAGCTTTTTTGTATATGCTTTACATAATTATGATAGGGATGATAGCGTTACAAAACTATTGCAAAATAAATCTTTGACTCTTCAGTTGCGTAATTCAAGAGGTGAAAATATTAGCAAGTTAAATTGTTTTTGAAATAAATATTAGTATATTAATTAAGTTGTGAACGATATGCATTTTAAAATATCGATATGCAAATTTAAGTGACGGAGCATAAATTTAATAATCTTGAATATTTTGCCCATAATTGTATAAACAGTCATATAAATTACTTAATTAAAAGATTTTTCTAATTAATTATGTAATAAATTCATTTATTTAATAATGATTTTCAATTAAAAAATCACTTTAAAATGTGCATAAATATTCCAAGAATTTCTTTTTCGATCTAACCGATTTCCTGCTTTACCTCTTTGGAAACCATTAATATTTAAGATATTTTAACCTAATTAAGTAATTAAACACGAAATTTATTGAAAAAAATAATAAAATCGTGTAATTTATGCAATTTTTCAAATTGAATTTAAAAAAAAATCTAAAATATCTAAAAATCAAAACCGTTATGTTGTTTCTTGTTAACGTCGTATACATTTTTCAGTACTTCAAAATTATACATCACTAATCAAAGTACTTCATTAATCAAAATTCTTCTTTTATTTAGTTTCAAAAATAACTAGATAAGAGGAAATTCTACAACTACTAGTGAGTGATTTCGACTTACTGCCTTAAAACTTTAAAAAGTAAAATCAACTTACAGTACAAAGTATGTGATGCCAGAAGCGATTACTTATCTTTTTAGAATAAATTGCTGGAATGAATTCGTAAACATAAGATAGAAAATGTTTTATTTGACATTTAAAAAAATTATTTAAAATTTTTAAGAATTCACTCATTAATTAAATTTGTGGAGTTAAATTGTTAGTGTTTGTTTCTTTTTAGAGTCGTATACATTTTTCAGTTCATCAAAATAATGCATCCCTAATCAAAGTAGGTCATTCATCAAAAATGTTCCTTTTACTTCAAAATAAGGAGAAAAAAAGAAATTCTACAAGTATTAGCAAATGATTCGACTTATTGCCTTAAAACATTAAAAAGTAAAATCAACTTACAGTACAAAAATATGTGATGCCAGAAGCGACTACTCATCTTTTGTGAAATAATCGAGAAATTGCTGGAATATATATTTTTAAATTCGTAAACCTAGCATGGAAAATGTTTTGACACTTAAAAAAAATTTATAGTTAAAATGTTAAAGAAATTTTTCTCATTTATTAAATTTGCTGAGATAAATTGTTAATGTTTGTTTCTTTTTTAACGGCGTATACTTTTTCAGTACATCAAAATAATATATTCTGATCAGAGTACATCATTGATCAAAATTATCCTTTTATTTAGGTTCAAAATAAGGTGGAAAAAAATTCTACAAGTACTAGCGAATGATTCGACTTATTGCCTTAAAACTTTAAAAAGATAAAAAAAAAAAAACTTACAGTACAATATATGTGGTGCCAGAAATGATTACTCATCTTTATAGAATAATCGATAAATTGCTGAATATTTTTTTTTAAATTTAAACTAAAATGGAAAAACTTTTAATTGACATTTAAAAAAAATTTAAAGTTCAAATGTTAAATAAATTCTTCTCATTTATTAAATTTGCTAAGACAAATTGTTAATGTTTGTTTCTTTTTAGCATCGTATACTTTTTCAGTACATCAAAATAAAACATCATTGATCAAAATTATCCTTTTACTTAGCTTCAAAATAAGGAGAAAAAAAGGGAAATTCTACAAGTATTAGCGAATGATTCGACTTATTGCCTTAAAACTTTAAAAGTAAAAACGACTTGCAGTACAAAATATGTGATGCCAGGAACGATTACTCATCTTTTAGAATAATCGATAAATTGCTGGAATACTATTTTTTTAAATTCGTAAGCCTAAGATGGAAAATTTTTGTAGAGATTTTACACTGAGATGGCCGTGTCTGAGGTATTAGTGCCATCGAAAACGATTTCCGTTTTCCCTTCACAACACTGATATTTATATTTTGACTTGTAAAAAAGTAGCATCAATATGAAAAAAAAAATATCACCCTACTCTGAAAGAATCTGCTTTGTGCATTTTTTTTTTTTTTATTTAAATAAAAAATAAATCTCCACCGCTTCAGAACAAACACAAAAAATGAGAATGAAAGAGGAAAAAATACTTTACTTGGAAAAGTATCTTCGAATAAAGAGACCACGTGGTTTCGATTTCAATAAGAACTCTGCTGCTGTGAAACATGAATATGCAATTAGCTATCTCTCATGGGCGAAATATCTACAAGCTAGTTTTTAACTTCAAAAATGATATTTTTTTCTTTAGTATACATTTTATTTAATCTCGGTCACATTTCAAACATATTTAATTCCGAAGTTTTTTTATTTCATTCGAGTTTTTTTCCCTCCTGATATTTGAGAAATATTCATAATTTTTTTCCTTACTGTCTTAAGATTATTAAATCCAAAAAAAAACTGTCCATAAGCCGGGGCTCAAAATTGAGTGATGAAAAAAAAAGTGTTCCTTCATCTGTTTGGAGATCTTTTTTTTTTTTCATCTTTGATTGTCTCCAAAAAATAAGGAGATTTATCCTCTTCCTGAAAATAAAGCTGCATTAGAACAAAATGGTTAAGAGTTTATTGTTGTTCTACCTTCTTGAGATACATATAAAAGCACAAAAAAAATTTAAAAGATTTAAAAAATTTTTGTAAACATAAAGCAAGTCTATAAAAATATCGGAAAGTAAATTGGATGAAACAAAAAGTTGAGAAAATCATTAAATTGTAAGTACAAATATTAAAAAAAAAAATTTTTTTTTGAAAATAATTTGCTCCAGTGAAGTCATTTTCTGCAGTTTCCGTGAAACCATTGTCTGAAGTTTCCATGAAATCATTCTCTGAAGTTTCAGTCAAATCATTCACTGAAGGTTCCACTGAAGGTGAAATCGTTCTCTGAAGTTTCCGTGAGATCATTCTCTGAAGTTTCCGTGAGATCATTCTCTGAAGTTTCCGTGAGATCATTCTCTGAAGTTTCCGTGAGATCATTCTCTGAAGTTTCCGTGAGATCATTCTCTGAAGTTTCCAAGTTGGGAGATAATTCTCTGAATTTTCCGTGAAATCATTCTCTGAAGTTTCCTGAAACCATTCTCTGAAGCCATTCCCTGAAACCATTCTCTGAAGCCATTCCCTGAAATCATTCTATGAAGCCATTCCCTGAAATCCTTCTATGAAGCCATTCCCTGAAACCTTCTATGAAGCCATTCCCCTGAAATCCTTCTATGAAGCCATTCCTGAAATCCATTCTCTGAATAGAAGCCATTCCCTGAAATCCTTCTATGAAAGCCATTCTGAAGCAATTTCTGAAGCCATCCCCTGAAACCCTCTCTGAAATAATTCTCTGAAATTTCCCTGAAACATTCTCCAATGCATTCCTAAACAGGCAGTTAGCAGATTCATCAATACAGAATGTACCAAAGAGACTTATTAAACTACATCCAATTTTTGTCAATGCAGCCTTTAGCTTCCATTTGAGGCTTTTACCTTCAACATTCCACCCTAACTCATCGTAGAAGCTTTCCGATCTACGAATTTATTATGCCCGATTCCAGTGAAACTTTAAGTATGGCAATGATCTTTGGTTCTTAAATTGAGTTCTCTCAAATCGAAAATCTAATAAACTATCTCAAAGCAAGATTTAAGGAATATATGAATTATAATTAATGTTTGAAATTCAATAAGTAGAAACATCAAACAGCAATTTCACAAGTAATTATTTTGATAATTTTCAGTATATTATTTTTTCTAACTTTTCTGTATAGAATAAATAAAGAAATTTGTATGCAGTTACATTTGAATAGAAATTTCTACTTATATTTAACGATGATGCGATTGTAAATTTTCTAAATATCGTCTTTGTTGTCAATGAAATCAATTACCTTACATTATAGAGAATATGTTATTTGTTAAAATAACTTAAGAAATGTTCTATTTAAAATGCAGAAACACAAGTATATATACAATAATTTGTTTACGCAGGAGATGACGTTAAAAATTAAAATCTGAGTATGAATTTTAGTTAATTCTGTAAAGAAATTAGTAACAAGATATGTTTTTATGCGTCAACTCTTTCTTTAAACCTATCATAAATGTTGTTCTAAAGCTTCTGATTATGGTGTATTAAGTTATTAATCACTAAATAAATAAAGAAATTCTATTGATTTACCTTCTAAAAATTATGCGGTTTTCAATCAAAAACTCAATTTGATTATATGTTCACGTCCCACATAAAAAAGTATTTCTTTCCGTTCAATATTATAAAAATATCAGGTGAAAAGATTTTTTATTAATATTTCCTTTAAAAAATTGAATATATAAAATTAATATAAGAAATAATTAATGAATTTAATGAATATAAGAAAGCATATTAATTTAATTTTGTAAATCAGTTAAAGCATTGAGAATTACATAATAATTCAAAGCTAAGCTATTCGAAAAATCAAATTGTAAAACATATTATTATTTACCGCTTTTATTTTAAACTCTGCAATAGAAGCGAAATGAGAGTATTAAGTTGATAATTAAAATATATACAAGTAAAATAACTTTTTCCAAGTTTTATAATTAAATGTTTTCTCAATTATCTTTTTAAAATAAATAATAAAATTTAATGGAAAATGTTTTTCCGAATTCTATCTAAGTCTATAATTTCAATAAATTGAAATTAAAGTTTGTATAATTAGAATTATTAATCTGTTAAGCTAATTTGAATATTTAAGTCACTATGTTGATATTTGTCAAAAATAATAATGTTTTGAATATTTAAGTTTACGTTTCTTAAAATTGATAGTTACTAAAACGAAATTTATTGTTATATAAATAATTTTTAAAATTATATAGGAAATCTAACAGCATGAACATAAAATATTCATAATAAAACTGGTCAAAAATATGAATGAACCCCAAGATATTCAATGATATTCCAAAGTCTATGCAAAAGGTTAAATTTTATTATCTTTAGAAAACCGCCCACCTAGATGTTTTAATTGTAATGAATATGCAAATTAACGCTTCTTTACTATTATTAAAAAGTTTTTAAATTAAAAGGCCTTTAATTATTTAAAACACATTTATCTATATTAACTGTAATTGTTTTACTACTTATTTATATCCATAATTTCTTTCATATTTCCTCAAATTAATAATTTTGTTAGTGATTTATTTAGCATATTTTACATCATAAAAATGTTAAATGCACTTACTAACTAGATCTAAATCCTCTTAGAAATATAAAAGGATTTTTGATTTGTTATTTTCCAGAACTAATTGCTACAAAACTTTTAATTTTAAAAGAAAGTCTTGATAGTGTTCCTCATCTGAAAGTACATTTGACTCAATCGACGAATATATTTAAATAAATAGAAAACGTTTACGGTTTACAAGCTTTAATAACTGGCATAATTTAAAGCTTAGTTATATTACTAAGTCTTTCTATTTTTACACACTAATCGAAAATTAATAATTTAAAACGTATGAACTTGGCTACTTCTGCCTCAAAATACAACAAAGGAATAAATCTTTTAATTTATCCAGTTGTTAGTGATTATGCGACAATTTCTTAAGGCTGTAAGGAAATTTAATTTAAAAATAAAACTTCAGAGATTAAAGTAATGAATTATGAATCTGAAATACTTCGTTTTAAATAAAGTTATTGTTGAGAAAATCATATATTTTTGCTGTGTGACCTTTTAATGCCTAGGCAATTGAGATTATTTTCCATTTATGCAGCAGCAGAAAATTCATTATTACCCTGGATGAACAGCAGTAGCCACCTACATAGTCCACCTACATGAGCCACCTACTATCACATAGATGCTGCCACAATGCAGACAAAACCCCTAGGCATCTGTCCTTTTCTTCGAATCCAATAGAAGAACTTTCCATTCTACAGACTTATCCTGTACATTTTCGGCATAGAAAATAAATGTCCATTTGAGGCGTAGACATAGTTCAGCTTGTTTATATCATTCCAAACTGAGCTCCTTCGTGTGGAAGTCAATTCACCAAGCACAGGAATGTTCCAGAATCGGCCATAATCAAATAGGTTTTATTCGTATATTATTCAAAACATCAAACATTTCTGGACATGCTTAGTTATTTTAAAGTCAATTGTTAATCTCCAAATAATAAAAGTTTTTTTTTTTTAATTTTCTGTGAAAAAAAAAAATCTTTGAATAAATGTTCAATAGGGGTATACGTGTATACATAAGAACCCTGATACATCGTTTGAAAAATGGAAACACCTTATTAAAACGGAATGCAAGTGAGGCATATAAATATACAACGATTTCTCAAATTCTTCATAAATATATTTACTTATGAATTAAAAAACTATTTACATTTAAGAATTTTCCTTCGCTCTAAGCAAATAAAAACTCTTTGATGAAATAAATATCGCATTTCATCAAAAAGAATATGACAAAGAAAGAATATGTCTTCCTTTATAAAGAAAATACTAAGAACAAAAAACGAGAAAAAAAAAAATGAAACAGTCAAATGTCGTTTAAAAACAGAAAAACAAATAACAAATAGAAATAAGTGCATTAAAAACGAAAAAGATAAATAGAAACGGAAATATACAATTTTTAAAAATATTTAACTCCATAAAAATTAAAAATTAATGTTATATTTAAAATTGCTTTAATTTCTGCGATTTAAAACCTAATTAAATTTGAAAGTTAAAATAACATAAATTTTAATACAACATAAAAAAGGTATGAAACATAAAAAATTAATAAAATATAATAATTTATTAAAATATATATATATATATATATATATATATAGTTAGATAATGGTTTAACCAAATAAAGATCGATGTATAGATAATGTCTTAGTAGTGCGTTACCGTACTAATAATCCGTTTATTTAATATAAGGAAGATATAATGATAATACTCTCTTCAAATAATTGTCGAGGTTTAATTTAATTAACTTAAATTTTAGAGTAAATATTTTAAAGGATTAGACATTTAATTCTAAAAACAAACATAATGTATTTATTTTAATCTTTAATATCTTGTAATTACTCTCTGACTAATGAAATTTACTAAAACAAAATAAAATATTTTTAATGATTTATTTCTAATTATCTAAAGAACGAATGCTTAAATAAAATTGAAATCACAAGTATAAATAAAACTAAAAATAAGTCAATTTGTCTTTCCATTAAAATATTTTTCTTCTTTTTTGAAGCTTATCTTGGTTGCTTAATTAATAACATCGGTTGCAATGAAATGGAATTAATCTTATCTTAAACGTACCGTAAACATCAACATTAAAAATGTTTATAACATCTAGAAATAATATTAAAAACGTTAAGTAAATATTTAAAAACTTGAAGTTAGATAAAGTTTCGCTTAAATAAAAGCGAAACTTTATCTAACTTCAAGTTTTAAATATATATAAATATGTATATATATAGGAGAAATTTTATTCATTATTTAATTTAAAACATTCTATTATGTCAGATATATAATATTTGAGTTCTTAATTAGGTTAGAAAGGTTAAGATGAAGTTGAAAAATTCCTTTCTTCAAATTTCAGTATGTGTTAAATACTTTTATTTAATGTTAATACAGGGTAATGGTTTTATAAAACGATTTTTCTTTTAAGTTTCAGATCTGCTTCTATACATTAATATTTTCTGACGACGAACTTTTAAGAAACAATTTATGAAAGTTTGCGAGCTGTAATAACTCAGACATTAATGTTTGGTATTAAAACTAGAATTATGGCACATGCCATTTTGACTTTTATAGAACTTTTTTGAATAGCTTTCAACTTTTTTTTTCTTGACTTCTGTTAAATCATCGTGTTTTAACGTATATTACTTTTTATAAAAACAATTTAAATACTTGAATTGAGTGCACTAAAGTGGTACAGCTAGTTTTACGACTAAGTGACATTTTGAACCCGCTAGAGAAAACTGCAAAATTTTATTGCCAAATCTACTCTCTATGTTAAGTATGGTAAAGATAAGCTGCTGCTAAATTTCACCTGCTTGAGAGATAGTAATAAAATAATTGAAAAAGGAATGAATAGCGTAAATCACAACATCTGCCAATTGTATGTTTTTGGTTTCCTGAACGTTTATTTTGTGAAACACTATTCCTCTTTAAATAAATAATTTTTTGTTTGCTTAGAATCCATCCTTTTTTTTATTTATTATAAATATGTTAATTATCAGAATATGCCAGGTCTGGAAGCAATTGTTCAAGTCAGTTCAAATATAAAGTAATAAATAAAAAAAAATTCGTATTGGGTTAATATTGCCCCACAACCAAAATATTACCGAATGTTAAACCTAAAAATGATTTATAAATGATAACATAAATTATAGAAAAATAAAAAATACTGTATTGAGGACTTTACTACGTTACATATTACGTAATGTACTTACAATTTCTATTTGATTTAATTATCACATTCTTTTTTTTTCAGAACGAACTAAGAAAATTTAATCCATTTCCATTACCACTTAATTAAAAATATAGAACTGAAGTAACCGATATGAATTCAGATTACTATAAAATAATATACACTCATGTCCATAAATTAAGGATAATGAAGTTCAGGCAAAAGAAAGAGACAGAAGCAAAACAAATTTGACTTATTTGTAAAGTCTATTTATTAAACAAAAGGTAAAGAGCAAAAAGATGCTATATGTTTGACATAATTAATAAAAATTCCGATTTTTACTCCCTGAGCAAATTTAAAAAAGAACCTATTTACAAAAACAGTATAACATGGTTAATATGATGGTTAATATGGAGTATGTCTCCCGGACGATGCAATACAGGCCTTACAACGCCTAGGCATGCTGAGTATCAAATTATCAATCTGATCTTGGAGAATATTACACCACTCATCAAGCAATGTCCTCCGAAGTTCCGGTTGACAGGTGGGAGGGGGTTGATGGGCTGCAATTCGTCGCCCAAGCATATTCCAAACATGCTCTATTGATTCAAGTCCGGTGAGTATGCTGTCCAATCCATACGGATGATATCCTCCAATTGAAGGTATTCGTCTACAATGTTTGCACGATGAGGACGGGCGTTGTCATCCACAAACAGAAATTCAGCACCCATGGCGCCCCGAAACAAACGTACATGTTGTTCCAGAATGACATCCCGATAGATGTGGCCTGTCATCGTTACACTCTGAACATGCAGGTCAGTTCTGGAACCAAGAATAATTCCTCCCCAAACGAGCCATCCTGCACCACCGTAACGGTGTCGTTCAATGGTGTTCTCTTAGTGGTAACGGGTACCTGGCGCTCTCCATATGAACGTCCGGCGAGAATCAGACTGCAAACTAAACCTGGACTCGTCGGAAAACATCACACAAGACCACTGTTGCGGTGTCCACAATGCATGCTCTCTACTCCAGGTTAATCGCAGGCGACAGTGAGTTGCAGGTAAGTGGAACACATCTGACAGACCTACGAGCATATTGACCAATGTGCCCCAAGCGTCTGTACACGGTCTGCCTTGAAGCTGTCGTACCAGTAGCAGAAGAGAGCTGACGAGACAGGTCTGATGCTGTGTTCCGTCTGTTTCTTTTGGCAGTAACTGCTAAATACCGGTCCCCATTCTGACGTTGTAACTCTGGGCTACCTGTGCTGTAACCTTGCGTTGCCAAAGCCTGGAGATGACACTCTGGGCGATTCCAAGTTCATCGCATACTTCCAGCTGGGTACGTCCACATTCCAGTCGTCCGATAATTCTACCACGTAAAATATCATCCAAATGCTTCCTTTTGTGCCATAACTATGCGGTTATTCCACTGAAAGGCTTTTAAAGCGCTTGTGAACAATTTTATTTCTTTGCCACCATTCCTTATATACCCCTCTCTTACACTCTCGTCATTGTGACGTACTATCCGCGCCATCTGGTGGTTTCCTGTAATTTGCATATTCTTCTTCAAGATGTGTGTGATAATTCTACAGGTGAAATTTTTATTTTAGAGTTCAATTTCTGTGTGATTCTGAATTATCCTTAATTTATGGACATGAGTGTACAATACTATTTTTTATTAGAATATATTACTACATTAACACGACACACAACTGAAATTAATTTAACTTAACAATTAGATTAAAAGCAGTTACTTGAAAGAGTGTTAAGTAATTTTTATTTGCTTAGATTTCATATTTTTTATCTATATATATATGTATATATACACACACGATTTGTTACTCAGAAAATGTAACGAATGAAGGGGAACACAATTTATCCCTAAATATGTTTTCACAATTAATAAAATGTCTAAATAAACTGAAATGAGATAATCTTTTACTAATGTTTCGAAGCATGCTCTATATCATTTTAAAAGCTCGTATGAAAAATATAATCATTCTCTCACACAAACTTCCTTAATGTAAATAAAGTTTCTTAATTTTATTGTTTAGAAATGTATATTGACATTTAATTCTGGATGAAAAAATTTGAAATTTCAAAATAATAATAGTTGAATTAATTTTACAACATTAGATACTATTTCGTTTCGTAACTGATAATTAAATGTTGAAAAACATCATTATTAAGTTTTTGCTTTTAATTTGACGAACAATTAAATGTTTGCGCACGTGGTACTATTTAAAAGTTTGTTCTAAGACAGTAAATACGAAAGAAGTAAACATGCTTATGTTAAATGAGTTTTTGTAAAGTCATTTATTCTCTTTATTTATCAAAAGTTGTTTATTTGTCATTTTAAAATAGAAAGACAAATTTCCAGTGCTTTCTTATAGTTGAGATCTGCAATAAATTTCAAAATGCCACTGTATACAACCATTGTTGCTTCTCGTCTGCCTGTGATAAAAAGTTTCTAGAACTAATTGGTGTAATTTAAATAACGGCTGTCATATAAATAACGAAGTAAAAAGTTACATATTAACTGTAAATAAATATTATTTCATATCAAATCATTTAATGTTTCATGTCTATAAATTGAGCCAGATTTTCTAACACATTTGTTTCCTTGAATTTTTGACATGTTCTTTTTTCTTTAAAAATAGATCTTGAAATCGAAACGAAATGCGTCTTATAATCATTTATTCGGTGTTTTTTTATTATTTTCCTTTCTGAATTCACTTTAACTCTGATTTAGAAAAAGTTGTAACTCATTTTTAGCTAGAGATATCTGAGTTTTGACATAGAAGATCCCACGATGAATATTCCTTTTTAGTAAATTTAAAAGTGTTTGTGACAAGATTGTTTCCTGATTTACAATATCAAATGCACACCAAATAAGAGATTTTTAAATGTCGTTTTAAATAAATGATGATAGGTATTTAATTTTGAAGATAAATTTACTTAATTATTTATTCTAAAATTATTTTTAATTTATTATAATGTCTGTGAGTCTTATACACATGAAGATAAAGTAACTTCTGCTTTATATATACTTCTGGTTTATGACATGCAATTACTTTTGTTGTTGTTAATGTCTGCATTTAAATTAAACATCCTATTGTGATTGTGCAGTTACATGATTTTACTATTACGTGATTTATTTTTTGATACTGAATTATGAATGATATTTTACAACTATGATTAATAAGCTTATCACAATTCTTAACAATAGCTATGATTAAATTTATATAATTTTCGTTAAATTGTTTTGCAATTTAAAGTACAATCAAAAGAGTTCTTTCTTTCTTAATTCATACTTACTGTAGTGTTTGTAAAGACGATATTTTTTCCCGATTTACAATATCAGATACACACCAAATATGTGATTTTTAAATGTCGTTTTAAATAAATGATGCTGGAAATTAATTTTGATTAAGGATATACGAAAGATTGTACGTAATATTATAATCACCTTTTTGTTTCCATATAAATATATAAGATAATGAAAATCTAAATAACAAATAACTGTTTTTAAATTTTTTAAATATAAATTTATATCAAATAGATAAGGCCATGTATATGTGGCAAAAAAAAAATAAAGTTATCTATAAAAAAGTGGGAAGGAATGGTTTTATAAAACCAAACAGCAGAATTTTAAAATGCCGCGCTCTAGAAAAATCAGATAAAACAATACATTTTAAATATAGACCAAAGCACTTTTAGGTATAAATATAAATTTCTTATTCATAATCAATCTTTGAACCACTTTTTTTTTTAGTCGTGCTATTAAACACACAAACCCTTTTATGTTGACCTCGTATAAAACTATCGCTAATGTAAAAGCTCCATTCATATTCCAACCACGTAACTTTCAGAAAATAACCATAACATACCGAGGTGGAAAGCCATAAGCCATGGCCACCTCGAATAAGGTGCACGGATAAAAGGAACCATTTATACTTAGACACCATTCGCTACCGGAAGCCAGAGGAACTATAGTCATTATCATTTCATAGACCATGGTCTTTCTGGACGACCGAGGAGGACGTGGTAAAGGGTCATTAGATAAAACCACATTTCCTACTTGAAAGTGCATTCTTACTATAAGTTCCAAGATATCTCGAGCAGCTGATAAGGGACAGGAACAAATCAGAATGAAGTTGCTTTCTCATGCCAACTTGTACATCGAGTTTCATTATATTAAATGGTATTTTTAGCACGAGTATAAATAGAAAGTGTATTTTATTTTTCTGAAAATTTCATTTGTGAAATACTTTTGAACGTACCTAATTGTTTCTAATGAATGATGTTTTAAGAGTTTCATATTTCGGAACATGTTTTAAACATATTTGAATATTTGAAAAGGTTTATTTGATTTAAATGCTCGTTTGAGAACTATAGAAGATGTACTGTTCATAATTTTTGAAAAGTTTTTAAATTGAAATGCTTTTTTCTCAGTAATTATAGTAAATATTTTTCATTTTTTTTCTGAAAAATACATCTGAGTCAAGGTTTACTATTTGGTTAACTAACCTCTTATGATAGTTAAGCATCAAATAATTCTGATTCGAATTAAATTGGTTAATAACATCAATAAAAGAGTAATTAATTCAATATAATTTTTGTATCTTAATTTTTTATAATATTGAACCTTTTATTAAATATATCATCCATTTCTGAGGAGGAAATAAATGATAATCATAGTTATCTTGTTTTACTATACTTTCTAAATAAATTGGGGTTAACTTCCTGGAGGCCTTTTATATGTGACAAAAATAAGACAAAACAACCACTTAGCCAACACGATAAAAGCTAAGCATGCAGCAGAAAACGAGTAGCTTTATCCACTTAAACGTTTAAATAAAGACAGTGACCTAATCGTAAAATATTCTACTAAAGAGCAACGTCCAGCTTAATCGTCATGTCTTGGTTTAGCTCAAAAAATATTTTTGTGGTATTTTATTTGAGATTTAATAGAAATACATGAACTTTTGAATCAATACTTGTTGTTCTAAACCAGGAATTGTGGTACACGGACTGCATGATCACCTCAGTATATGCCAGTTTTACTTTAAAAAGTCATATGATAGTTTGGAAATTTTTTTAGAATTTTTTTTCAGATTTTGATGAAATATTAGAATGTGAAATGTTTTACAATTTTAATTTGAATTAACTATAGGAAACATTTAATCAATTTCTAATTTGTTGCAAACTATCCTGGATCAAAGCCTATGCATTGTCTTTATTTATTTATCCACTTATCCAAAAACCAAACTAAGAGCAGTTAGCAAATATTTATTTGAAGAATTCATGATGCATTTTTAGGTTATTTCCAAGAACACTTTCCATTTTAAGATTGCGCTCAAAAAAAAAGTAATTACTGTATTTGCTCGATAATGTTTTTTAAAAATGCACAGGTCTATTTGGATTAATATTTATTCATGAAAAAAATTCAACTATAGATTCTAATTGAATAATTTCTATCATTCTTCTAATCAACTTACAAATAGAAACCATTTACTAATCATTTTTGACCTTAATTACTACAAAAGTCATCATTTACCCTCCTTACCATCATTTTTCAATAAATATTAAATTATGTTTTTTTTTTTAAATTTCTATTTTTAGTGCACTTTATCAATAAAACACACTATTTTTTAACATTATAATATATATATATAATATTATTGATTTTTATATTTTCCAATTACAGCTAAATTATTTTAAATGAACTTTATAAAATTATTCTAGGAATCTAGTTCATTTTGCATTCCTGTGATATTTTTATTTTAATCTTACTGAAAACCTCAATATAAAAATCCTGATTAACATATATTGCACTATAAAAGTGGAAATTTGCCATTGGGACGTAATACGTATTGCTTGAACTATATATCAATTATTGACATACATTTTATGTCACATTTAGTATATTCCTATATAAATAGATTTTACATACACATAATGCTTGTAAAAAAAAAAGTGTTGGATATGCAATGTTAACTTTATGTTTCTGCTACCATTCTAGATACTGCTGCTAAGAAATGGTCAATAGGCCACCTTTAAGAAGACATCTCGCCACAATAAAGCGCTTCTTTTGTTGTCCATACACAGCTGCTGAGCGAGTAATGTTGTTCGCTGATTGATATGGATCACTTTTTGCCTTCAAGACACTTTACCCCTCATTCTTGCGTTATTTTCTTAGCAGACCAATACCAATCTTTCTCAAAGCTGTACCTGTAGTTTGGAAGACTTTTTCAAGCTTTGGAAATGGCACTTTTTTGACGATTCGAAAGTCTTGAGCTAGGTTTGTCACACCATTCACATCTTCAAGCTTGCCTACCATTTTACCATGCGCAAACATTATCCAGATAAAAAAAAAATTTGTAGCCGTACTGAACAAGCTGATTGCACACGTTTTGAGTGCTTCAGGTCATCTAAGATGTCTTATTTCTTCCATTTTCATACGAATTACATTTCTACTGAATCTGCTGTTCTTTATACTGATTGCAACAAGCTCTTAAAAAGAGCTTTTTGCAATCAGTATAAAAGAACAATAATGTATAAAGAGCAATAATGTAATATTAGGTACTGGAGAAATTAATAAGAATCCTTTAAAACTATCAATCAGTTTCATATTTTATAGTTTGAACTGTATTAGATATAACAAATTTACTGAAGTTGATAAAAGTTAAATTTTTATCCATAATATCTTGTGAAAAATTTAATTCAACCATACAGTTTCCCTCCTGAAGGTGTAAAATTTTAGCTTCATCGTACAGAAAAAAAAAATATTTGTATGGATGTCTTCATAAAGGCATTAAAGAGACAATCAAATTATTTGAAAGGATTAAAAAACAAACATGGGTGTAGCATAATATGTTACATGGGTGTAGTTATAAAGCAAGAACAAGATATTGAAGGCAAGAAACCAGCATGAAAGGGACTGAAGGCACAGAAACCAACTACGAATATACTGTATATACAAAAGATGCTCAAAAATTGAATTGGTGACATGCGGGGAATACGATATAATGCAAAAAAAAAAAAAAAAAAAAAAAAAAAATGAGGGCCGTCTTGTCATTAAAATCGGAATAAGAATTTATATTGCCTCAGTTACATATCATAAGAAAGCATTTTGTTTGACACTTTATTTGATAGCATCTTTAATTATACTATAGTAAAATAATATATTTATTTTATTAACACTTATTATACTGTTTTTATGTTGTTAATTTGATAAGTCATTTGAATTCATCTTTATTCTGAAAATTAAAAGTATCAGATTTTATTTAATGCAAATTTCTACTTATAAATTTATTTTAAAATATTTATTTTAATAAGTAAAAAACAAATAATATCTTCAGGAGTAGTTTGCGTGAAAAGTCTGTATGATCTTATACTTTCTGATAATGTACACATAATTGTATATCACTCAATAAACTTGGCAATTATTGAAGATGATATCATTTTCAATTACCTAAATTAAGGCATAAAGGTATTGAAAATAATATATTTAGCATAAATGTTATATAATAAAATCTTTGAATTCTCCAAAAGAAAGACCGTTATATATATAATTAAGATTTAGATACCCTCTACATTTAAAAAAAAATATTGAAAATTATATTATTTTTATTAATGAATATGTATACCAAATAATTATTACTATGTTTTTATTTAAAAACACATTTTTTTCTGGAATTAAAGCAGTTTATTTTTGGCATTATTAAGATTTTTGTATTGTTAAATTAATTTTCTTTTATTACATTATTGTTTCTAATTTTATGCGAAAATTATACATATAATCGATTTCTTTTATATATTAAATTTAAGAAATTCTTATTATGCTTATTCGAAGTGTTAAGGAAAAATCGGAGGGGTTTCGGAACTAAGTGTGCTTGTTTAGAAATATAACAATAAATGCCAAATCGAAAACTCTCGTGTCTAATTATAGGTTGGGCAAGAAAAATAGGCTTGAATGTCTTTCCAATTGGAAAAGTATTAGTTGAGATTGAAAGAAATCATATATGCCACCCTTGTTATGGTGATTTATTAAATCTTTCTAAATTCTGCAGGACCTCTAGAGTGCCCTCTCAGAAACGCTGAATCTGCTATATTTCTATTACTATTAACTCTGCTACATATTATTATTATTATTCATATATAATATTTCTTTTTACCCTTTTAGATACATAAAAAGAATAGGCTAAATTTTGAATACTGCTTTTTATTCATATTTATTATTAGCATTCTTTATTTTGCGTAGCTTCAATCAGAAATGTATTCCATTTAACTAAATATTTTATCAGTTTAACTCGAAACTATATTGTGAACCATAAAATTTGTCAACATGTTTTTCTCTTAAAAATATGAGCTACCCAGAATAAGGATGAATAAAATTTAAATGCAGCAATATCATAATTAGTGCTATGAATGAAACTTATTCATAACAATAAACATGTTTTTCAAAAAACTTTTCCAGACATACTTAAAAACAAACATCAATTAACATTTAAAAACAAACCATTTTTTACTAACCATCTACATTTTAAAAATGCAATCTAGAAATCGATGTAAAAATTAAAACTGAAAAAGCGTAGGTCGATCTAAGAGACAAAAAAAAAAAAAAAAAAAAATATTAGCAACATTTATTATCACAATAATGAGCAGAGCATAAAACATTACTTTGAATAATTATATACATTATCTTTTACTAGAGGTAAAAGTCCATTTTAAAGTTCTCCAGTGAAATCAATATTTGACATATAGGATGTATTTTGAACAGTTGAAAGTACATAGGTTGATCAAAGAGAAATAAATATTAGTAACATTTATTATCAAATTAATGAGTAGAACATAAAACAATACTTGAAATAATTACATTCATAATCTTTTATTTGAGGTGATAGTCCATTTTTACAGTTCTCCAGCGAGATCAATATTTGACATATATGATGTATTTTTGACCAGATTCCCCCAGGAACTAAAAGCAGTGTTTCTTCTGATAGGGTTGCATATCTAGGGAATACGTGGGTGTTAACTCAGTGAGGAGCTCCCTTCCAATTTCTGGTTCTCACACATATATGATGTATCTCATATCTCTATTGTTTGGCTTCGTTGCATTTCATTTCAGCTCCCGGGATAGTTTCCTAGGTTCTTGGTAAGATTCTATCATAATATAACAAACGCGAACTTCGAATGTGTTAGATCCCTTTTGGTTTTTTTTTTTAATGCTGGTTTTTTCATAGAAGCAACCCTTGCAGGTAGAACAAGCCTCCTTTTTTTCTAGGGGTAAGATAGGTGAAACATGTTTTACCAGACAAAAAGTAATCTGGAGTGTATTTATTATTCAAAGAGTTTTGTATTGCCTCGGAATTGAAAGACTCTTGATTGCAGCGTATCTAGAAGGCTGGGAACGCATATTTACTCCCAGGTTAATATCAAGAAATATTTCAGGTGGTGGTGAATAAAAATTAATGTATCTGCGAGAAAGAAATACCCATAAATATTGTTATTTTCTTTTCATTAATCTCAAGCATATTTTTACTAAATGCAAATTTAATCGATCTATAACTCAATGATGCAAAGCTTTCTCTGCATACAAATTTATGTCAAAAACGACAACTAAAGTATTTTATGATTTTTTTTTTTGTTTATGTTTTGTTTTTGTCTGTATCTAGATTTTGGAAACCTTTTTTTTTTTTTTTTTTTTAAAAATAGGTTATAGGAACCTATTTTTAAGAAAAGGTTCACATGTTTTTTTCTTTTAAATTCTATTATTTTTTTCTCGGGTACGATGTGGTTTCAAAATTTTTTAATGCTTTAACATGTCTAAATTGTAATGTATTATTATATTGAATTTAAATAAAGAGCCATCTAATAGAATAATTAGCGGCTTGAATAAATTTTAATTTGAAAAATTATATAACTTAAAAATGAAAAAAAAAAAGAAATAATCAATTAAAATAATTTATATTCCTATGCCACTTTAGAAAAGAAAAATGAAAATCTTAAAATAAGTTGACAAAGTAATTTTTTTAAGAATATTCAACATTTTTAAAAGTCTTTTAAGATTATGTATTATTTTTTATTACTTGACAGAGAAAAATTCAGAGTTCAATTGAATTTCAAACTCGAATACATCCAAAATGTAGATAAACTAAAATGAAACATAATTATGAAATTTTTTTTAACTTTTCTTATAAAAATATAACTCTTGACACAATGATAAAACAGTCTTTTTTTCTGATAATTATCGAATTCAGTTATTATTCAAATTGAATAATATTTATTGTTAAATAAGAATTATTGCATCAATTAATCATTGAACACAATATAATTTAAAAGGTAATTTATTTAAATTGTTCTTATTTTTTTTTTTTCAAGTATTGATTTATAAAGCAAAAGGGAATAAAATATTTACAGACATGTTGAAAAAGTTAAATTTACTTTTTAATTATATTTCTGTCAATTTATTCTTAATTAATGATGCTTTCTGACAAAATTTCTAACATACTAACTGCATTTTAATAAATTAGTTGCCTATATCTTTGTCTATCTCAGACATGACATTTTGAACGTAATATTTTTAAAAACTCTGCCAGACAGGAAGTCATTTATTATGCCTCAACACAATAAATGCAATATATTCTGTTCTATGGGTCATATATTATGTTCTGTAGCTCTATTCGACATTGCATTTGAGAATATTGACAACTAGTAGTATCAGCTCCATAGAAAACTGAACAAAAGTCATTTATTTCCATTCATCCATTTATTAAAATAAATCTAATCAAATTTAAATGAAAAATAAACAACAGAGATTCCATTTCTAATGTTATTTAAAAAGAACTCAGACTGTAGAAGGAAAATTCATTTTTGTTCTTACAGACGAAACGGAATGAAAAGATATGTCAATATTTTTTTCTGTTTTATAACATTTCTTATAAAGCAATTTATGAGGTATTGAATAGATTTCTAAAAATCTATTATAAATTTATTAGTTTAAATTTTAATTTTTTTAGAACAAGTTTTCATCTTACTTTAAGAAATAATATAATTTTTTTTTTTATTTTATTTCTTTGCTATACGACAAAAGACACAGAATAAACAGAAAATTATTTATTGAAGAAAGGTGTTAATTCATTTGAATATTTTTTTCTTCAATTATTATTTGGATATCTCATTTTTTTTTTTTCTCCAGATTTTACTAAGTTTAAAATTTAGTTCTGCAGAATTTCAAATTAAATTCATTTCCAATTAAATTAAATTGCGTTATGTTTTTCAAAAATATAGATTACTATAGATATTTTTGCAAACTTAAAAAAATGTGATAATATAATACTGTTTCCTATTCAGAATAAAATTGATGAGACCATCATTTACTGTACTCATACCGTACTGTACATCATTTACTGTACTGTTCGCTCTGGAAAAATGTTTTAAAATATAAGCCATATTATTTATCAACTATAGCGAATGAAGTAATATAATAAATTTTATATTTTTAAAGTAATCTTACTAATTACTAAACTGATAATGCACATAAGGCACTTCTACACATGTCTTGCCTTTTTTCAAATTTCTCTTATTAAAATGGTAAAACGTAAAGTCTGTGATATCCTCAAGAATCAATCATTAATTGGTGTAATTCTTCCTTAAATGGAAGTGTAAATTTCGCAAAAGTTCTGTGTAGTAAAACAATTTTCAGTTTTAACAATATTTTAGAAATGTCAGTATAGTTTCATTAATTGAATGGTAGACATAAGCATTCCTATTTTTCTCACTTTAATAAGTATGTGAAGGTATGAAATATATTGAATATGTCTCCTGATTATAATTTTATTCTTATGCAGGAAAAATATATAATATTCGTTGTAAATATGCAATTTTCATCCTTATTTATTATCAGAGATATGTAACATTTAGTATCTAATGTTGTTCTGCTCATTATTTGTATAATTCAACAACACATTCTTATAATTTTTGTAAATATATGAAGACATTTATTTTACCTATATTCTGAAATTAATTTATTCTGTTATTAATTTATTTAAGATTTTTGTTAGACTTGTAAACTGTTATTATTAAAAGGCCATATTTCACCTAATATGCAGAAATAATTGTTTAACCATGCGAAGATATTATCATTTATAAGGAAATCTCATTTATTATTTTTTTCGCTAGTTATTTTGTAATGAATACAGCATACCTGATAGATGAGATGATAAAATAAGATAAATTCAAATTTAATATATTTTGATGTATAGAGAAAATACATATAAGATTTGGTTAGAAAAGTAGAAACAATATAAATAATTTCGTATTAACACACAAGTATATACAAAAAAAAAAATTATAATATATTATAAAAACTTAGCAACAATCAGTATATAAAAATATATATTATACTATTTGCGTTAATGTTGTTGCCGGATGACTTTTTATAAAAACACAATAACTTAAATATTACACAAAAATACATTAACAAATTGCAATAACCTTTCTTAAAGATGTTGTACAAATACATTAAACAAATTTCAGGGAACCTTTCTTAAGGATGTTGTACAAAATATATAAGGAAGGGCTAATGCATTTTGTACAACATCCTAAGAAAGGTTCCTGCAGTTTATTTAATGCTTATTTAAAAATATCGAACCTACAATAGAAAGCAAAATATTATTTATTCATTATTATGATTTCTTAAAGTATGCAACATGGGTGTACAGAGTTGTTTAGTTTAGTTTTCAACTGATTAAATTAATATGTATTATCTTATATGCAATAAAATTATTATTTAAGATAATAAATTTAACTCATTAAAGATTTTCAGCTTTTAAGTTGAAAAACTATTTAATGAAATAAACAAACATAAGAATTTTATATTTTGTATTCTATTGAAATTCTTCACCATTATTATCAAGAAATTATTTGGACTTAAAACTTGATATAAATTATGTAACATTGGTCTACACATTAAGTTGTTTAATTTAGTTTTCAATTGATTAAATCATTATGTAATATTTTGTTTGCAATAAAATTATTATTTACAATAAGAAACTTAATTCATTAAAGATTTTCAATTTTTAAGTTGTAAAACTATCACAATGAAATAAATAACCATAATAATTTTATATTTTGTATTATTCTATTGAAATTCTTCACCAATCTTATCAAGAAATTACTTGGACATAACACTCGAATACATTTATTTAGTTTCTTATTTTCTTTTTATAATAACGCTTCCCGTGTGAATTTATGACAGAAATATTTCTTTTTTTCTTTTTTCTTGGTATTCAATCTGCCGTTATTGAACTCGTAGAAACTTATATGTCTTTGAAGCAAAGGTATAAAAGAATCAGAACAGTTTTCTGTGCTGGAATGAAAGAATCCCTAAGAGTAGATTTTTAGTTTTTTATCCATCATTGTGAGAAATGTTCACAATAGGTTTAAGGTTCTATATCTTTTCAGACTGCCAGCAAGAACGGATGTTCTTCCAATAGCAATTCTTTGTGAGTTAATTATTCTTTAGTCGAGAAGGGGCGTTTTCCTTTAATTTTCTTTACCCTTCTTTTTTTTCCTTCAGTGAATAGATGGTGGACAAATTCCTTTTTGGTACGAACACTGAGACAACTTATTTGTCCGGTCTGTAAAATGAAATAGAGTTTTGTCCGTTTTCATTGGGTTACATGTGAATTCTGTGGTTTCGTTTTTGAATTATTGTTCAATTACTCTAGGTGTATTCGGAAAGACACAATTGTTCGCAGTAATTTCTCACTACCGAAATTTATTGTGCATCTGGAGTTGTTACCTAGGATGTCTTGGAAGTTTTACACGAATAAATCTAATATAATGTGTGAAATATGCAACCATTAATAAGCGATCTGTCAAGAATAAAATTATTATATCCTTTTGTAAATGTTCACTCAAAACTTTCTTTTTGTTATAATTGATTATGCTTTTTTTTTTTTAAAGTTTACAATATTTATACTAGATATATAATAAACAATGTTTTAATTTAGCACGTTATCAATTTATAAAACATGAAAACATTATACATCATATAATAAATTTAGAAGTAAAAAAGGTAAAAGAAAAAAAGTGCAATTTTGTAAAACTTATTTTAATATTTAAATGCTATTTAATTTAGTTTTAATTGTTAATTAGAAAATATATTTTTATTAAACTAATGATATCCTTTTAAGTAATTCATTAATTTTTTTGACTATCATATTTCCATTTCTTGTTGATCTTATATCATTAAAGGATGACAAATATCCTAATATTTTAGAACACTTCAAAAATGAAATTTTAATTATAGAATGCAGTTGGTTTAGACACCACTTATATAGTGGGACTTGTTACAGTTTATACTAATTAAAAATTAATAACTTTAATTTAATTTAGTTTTAGTTAATAACTATAAAAATATTTTATTAAACTAATGATATCCTTTTAAGTATTTTATTCGTTTTTTTTTTTTTTTTTTTTTTTTTGTCGATCTTATATTTTTAAAGAATGACAAATATTCCAATATTTTAGAACACTTCAAAAATGAAATGTTAATTATAGAATGTAGTTGGTTTTCGACACCACTTATTTAGTGGGACTTTCTACTGTTTATAATAATTAAAAATTAACAATTATGGTTGATATTTCATCCAAGTAATTTAATGATGAATTTATATTATAAAAGGAATAAAATAATTTTCTTCGAAATACCAATTAATTTCATACTTTCTGATAGCCCTTTGTTAAGCTATCATATTATATCACAGTTTCTAAGATAAAAGAGCTTTTCTTATAATTATAAGTTTGATTTAATCGTATAAGTTTGGTTTTGCTTCACTTCTCCACAATCTTCAAATCTGCGCTATAATCTGTAACAAACACATCTGGGTATGCATTTAAATGAAACATCTCAATTAAATTTTCATTTTTTCCATATAAAGATCAGTAGATTTAGAACTATGTCTGGTAGCCTTATCCTGATGCAACTCAGTGAAGATTATTTAGGTAATATAATTGAATATCTTCTTTGATAATATTTGTTAAAATATATTTCTGATAGTAATCCGAATAAGTTTGCCTTTTTTTCAATTTACTTTATTTTTAAATTTTCCGTTATATGTGAATCCATTAATAATCATAAAATCTTTATCAAAACTTTCCTTGTTTTTCTCTGAACCAACATTTTGGGCCTTTTTCTCCGGTTTTTTTTTTTTTTTTTTTGTATTTAATCAATCTTTTTCTATTTCATTGATATAAATATATATCCCCGCCTCATCAACTGCATGCGTCCATTTTTCACATGTCAAATAATTTTTGTACAATAATTTGCACATAAACTATAGTTTATTTACATTTCAGTGACATATAATTTTAATGATGCAAAGAATAATTATAATAATGTAAAATATAATTAGTCCCTATTTGGAACTGTTGCCATTCAGTTTCTTCTTATTCATTAAAAATGTAATTCAAGGAGAAAGTCAAAAATTGTTACAAAAATGTCTGAACACCCACCGTAGATGCTCTGAATTTGCTGTTTATTGATGATATTTGCTGTTTGCCGTTTATAGATGCTACTAATTTTTTTTGTAAGTAAGACGAAACAAGATTTTATAAAGCAGGAAACTCATTTCATTTATGTCCAATGACGTTTAAATTTATGTCCAATTTTTTTCTGCAGTATTAAATTAATATTATTATTTTAAATTTATGTTACATTTTTAATCCACTTATTTATTAAAAGAAACAATTTTTTTAAAGACTGATCTAAAAACTTTAATTTTTAAGTAAAATCTTTTAATAAACGGCTATATGCTTAAAAATTTTTAATTACTATGATATATAAAGTAAAAAAGGGCGAGTGGCAAACAGGAGTTTTTTATTCTAAATATGTCTCGGATGGTAAATGTTTGTGAATGAATATTTTACTACAAATCAGCTCAAAATTTTAGAATATAAAGATAAAATATTTTACATATAATATTCTTTGCGTGACAAGCAACAATGTTCTCGTCCAACACTATCAAATAATTTATAATATTACAAGATATTTATAATTTATAAGTTTTCATGTCTATGAGGATGTTTATGCTCCATATTACTATAATTATAATTTTTATATCATGTTCACATTTTTCTATTAATATTTATTATAGTTATGTTAAAAATAACGTGTATTTTTTCCCCTGTTAGTGAGTGTGTGATTTTTTTATAAAACATGTTTACTTTTCCTTTGAAAATGAAATATTTTTATTGTAATTCTAATGAACAAAACACTATTTTACACTCTCACGTACAAACTAAAAATTAATTTTCAAATAATAGTTTCAATCATAGAGCAACAGTCAAATAGATCTGAATTCTCTAATCACAAAAAGGCACTATTTGTTGACAAAATGTATCTTTACTATTTCTGCTTGACATTGTCCTTGAACGATTTGTGCATGACCAACGAACATGGCTGTGTATTACAAACGTTTAGAGTATTCTGCAGATTCCCTTGTAAAATAAAATTTATTGAATTATATAAGTTTTTATTTTCTTTCTCTAATTCATATAATGACTCTGAAAATAAAAAGATTATTTTCTAAACTCGCACTTTGCTTTATTTTACACATAATCTTCGTATCCTGGATTATGTAGCCTCAAAGCATTTAAAGTTGTGAAAGTGGGAAAAACAAACATTTTTAAATTAAACAACCCTTTCAATAATGGGATGAAAGGAATGCATGAAACTTAGGATATATAATCAATGTAACTAACATAAGCCAAATTAAACGAAATGTATACGAAACAGAAAAAAAATTAACAAAAGTAAGAATTGTGATATGACAATTTTTATGATATAGTATCAAAAACAATATGATAGCGTTTAGTCTATAGAATTTAAAAATAATTAAATGTTATTAAATTAATTAATGTGCTTAGATAATTCAGTTAAAATTTTAAGGTTTTCGTGTGATGATTAATTGTAGATTATAGTCTAAAATTTACTAAATTGATGATTTTTTCATGAGTTGTATTATATATTTCTGCGCCACTGAAATTGTCTAGAATGGATTTTAAGATGTCAAGATTCTATAAGTGAACAAGTTGTTGCTTAAAGGAAAAGTTCCCCAGTTTCTGCACATAAGCAGAAATTATGTTTTAAAGGAGGAATCGCTTGAGGTATGTCCGAAAAAGATCATGGACACTTACTTATAAATGTAATTTCTTCTTTGAAGAATTCTGTGACTTTTAAATATAATTTCGAAATTTTTTTGTCCTATATTACGATGATATCTGTTTTTCGAATTCTCTATTATACAATTATTGTTATTTTGTGAGATTAAATTATATATCAAAGACAAATTATGTTGAGGTACATAACGTTTGCTTTAGCAAGGCTATCTAAAAGCTAAATCAATATTGACTTATTATTTTTCATTCGAAATATTATTATCAAGGGGACTACCAAAACGTTAGAAGTGACGGGAAAATAAAAGTAATTCCCTATTTTTAATTATCCTTTAGCACTGTGTTTGTCAAAAAATTTTACCTTTGCATCTTCCTTTTATAATAAAAAAAATTCCCTCGCTTCCTTCTAAAAGGAATATTCTTTCATTCAACTTATCCATTTTTCATCATTTTTATATTAATTATTAACTATTTATTTTTTTAACAATAATTGAAAATGGAACTGTTTACCCAAAAGTTAAATCTTCCGAATATTGGAGCTTAAGACTTATATATACGTACATAAATATAAAAAATTTCGTGATTTAAATAAATCATTATATTGGTTGCATATATCTAATTGTAAAAAGAAATTTAAAAAAAAATGGTTTTAATTTTTTTGGATTGTTTGATTGCAAATTATATTGTCCCCATAGATTTTTGCTTTAAATATTTTAGATAATTTTTACCATCTTTCTATCATTTGTTAAATACGTTATTGCGTAATATTTTTGTAGATACTGAGTGTCCTTGCTGTTTGGTAAGTCATTCAGTGCATGTTGCTGCAATCATCTGAGTCTACTTCATTTTGAAATCTGCAATTTGTATAATCATTGCAAATAAATCGGAACTTTCCATTCGTTAAGTTGCGACATGAACATTAATTAAACTATGTAGAGTATAATTACTTTCATTTTATAATTTGCATTAATTATTTCATCAGTTAATAATGTTATAAAAATAGGACAACAGAAAGTCAAAAAGTTCTGTAAAATTTGAGTGTATAATTAAGCACATCTCAAATATTGTTGTCACCCAACAAACTGAATAAATATAAAAATGAATAGCCTGTAAGGATGGATATGATGGAGAATTAATTTTTGAACCTCTGTATAATAGATTGAGCACAGAGAAAACTATTTAGTTATTGTATTTTAAGTTTAATTTGTCCCTAATATAATATAATTTGTTTAATAATCAAAAGTACAATGCCACTATCTGTAATATTTTTGTAATAACAGTAATATAATGTTAGCATGTGGTTGCAGGATGCCTTTATTTTAATTTGGTACTTATTGTACTACACATTCACCATGCTCATAAACTTAAAAAAATATAAATTTTCGGTATAGTTTAATTTGCCAGATATCGAACTGAGTCCTTTATTTTGCAAGCCTAACATTGCAATCATCAAACAGTTGGCAACTCACGAAGTCACAAGTAGAACCTAGTATATTGTTAAAAATGAAATAAATAATGACTGTATATTTGTCTTCAATATGTTATAGATTAAAAGAATTTCTGCAGATATTTTCTATAGATAAAATATTTAATTACATGTATACAAGTAGCTATATTACATCCGAAATAATGCAAATGTTTTAAATAAATACCACACATTATTTATTATCATATAAGGAAGTGAAACCTTTGATATTTAAAAGATGCAGAAAATCGTATTTGCTTTAATATATTTCATAGAAAAATTATTAAATTATTACCCAAAGCATATTAATTTACATTTATTCATAAAAGTTAATTGTATTGTTCCTCCAAGTTGCAATGCATCATTATCCTTCATTTGAGAAAATAATTATCTATTAAAGCGTTTGATTTTGTGATAAATTAATAATAATTACTTAACTAATTACAATTTAAAAAAATATATTTGTTTTTGCTACCCGATGGATGTTTGAAAAAAAAAAAACATTAGTGTATTTTTTTCTCTATTAATCTAACGATTAGCAATAATAATACAAAATTTTGTTTGATAAATTTTGAATAATAAATTTAATAAATTATTTCATGGCGTTAAAAATATAAAACAAGTTTATTTACAGATTTATTATAAATCATTCAATGCTTATTGGGGTTGTTTTAAAATAAAGATACAGATTTACCTTCATATTAAATTAAGAAAAATGCTAGATAAATTCTCATGTTTAAAAACAGAACATTTAAATACGATTCCGAAATGTATGAAATAAATGTATCTTTCTTTCCAATGTTTCTTTGCTTTATTTTCAAATTGTTTTTTAAACGTATACTTACTTGCCTTCAACAATAGTGCAATTTGTTCTTTTAACCTTTCTATCGAAAACTAAAAGATAAATATTTTTGATTAAAATATTACACACTTATTTGTGTTATGTAATAAACTAACATGTAAAATAAGTGGAAAACAAAATATTAGATATATTTATTAAAAATAGAATTGCTTAAAATAAACACGCAACTATCTTAAAGCTTATCATATACACTAAGTATCCGAATTATTAGATATAATTATATGTAATTTCTATGGAAAATTTTACAATTGCTCTTCCTGATTTTTTTGCAAAAGATCTTTTGGGAGAAAGTTCTTTATTAAATTTAAAGCTAATTTCTTGAATTTTAAAAAGTGAAAAAAATGTTTAGTGAAGAGTATAAATGCTTAGTGCATAATAAAAGCTTTAATGCATTTACATACAAGAATTCATTAGAAAAAATGTTTTTGAACAGAATTACAGCATTTTTATAGAATAAAAAATATCTTTCAGTATATTTTGAGAGTTATAAATTAATTACATTATGATATTGAAAATGTAAATATATTTTTTATAATTCTAAGATAAATCCCTAGATATAAATTGTTACAATCATTATTTATATGACAGAAATGACAACAGCTCCACATTTTTGAAAAGGTTAGAAACTTATCTGTAGAGAAAGAGAGAGAAAGAAATTGTATCGTTCTTCTTCATAATGATATTTAATGAAGAAGAATATTTAATAATTTATATAATAATTATTTTATAATAATTATTATATAAATTATTATATATTCTAATAAAAAAATAAATTCTCTTAAATTATTATATATTATAATAATGATAATAATTTATTTTGATCACTCAGTATAAAACAATTTATGAACATCTTTTTTATACCTATTATTTCACATTATATAAAAATTTCTTATATTATGTTGTTACGTCATATGACACAGAAAATAAGGTAAGTTTTTAAAAAAAATTTAATTTACATTTGTTCAACACTTAATTACCAATATTTAAATTAGAAACTTGATTTTTTATTTTTAGCACTATAAAAATTGGCTTGAAGTCTAAGTTATAAATATTCATCTTGAAATATATTTATTTTTCAAAATGTGTTTTTGAGTGTTATTAGAGCATTTTCATAGAATGACAGACATCAATCAGTATATTTTAAGGTTAAAAATTACTTACCTAATGATATTAAAAACAAACTTTTTCTTCTCAGGAAATCCCTAGACATATAAATTATTCTCGTTACTATTATTTACATAAATAAATGTCAATATTACTCCACATTTTATAAATGTTTAGAAAGTTTTCTTTAAGTTTATACGTTTATTTTTTGCACATAGTTGATTTCTCATATCCTGAAAGACAAATTGTATCATTACCCATATGAGTGTATTTAATGTAACCACTCAATGTCAAAAACTTATAAACATCATTTACGTAATCTTTTAGTACAACACACAAATTTACATTATATTGTTTATCAAGCCATATCGTATAACACACCAATTAATGTAAATATATTCAAATAGTTTAATTACCATCACGTCGTTTTTATGCGACCTGACAGTCAATTGGCTAGCGCTCTGGCCTTTGGAAGCCCCACAGGCTTAGGATTCGAACCCTGCCGGTGGCATGGATGTTTCTTAGTGGTTTTGGAATTCACACTAAACTGTAGGTCCCGGTTTAACGAACTTAAGTGTGAAAAAATTACCGCAGAGCGACAAACCAAATCAAACTTGTTACTATTACTTACATAACATACATGTCAATAACACTCCAAACATTTCAAAAGGCTAGGAAGTTTTCTTTAAGCTTATTTGGTTTATTTTTGCACGCAGTTGATTTCTCACATCATGACAGTGAAATTGCCTCATTACCCACACGAATAACGTATAAGGGCATCAAATTTGACCACTCAATGTAAACTACTTATAAACATCATTTTCGTAATCTTTTTTTTTTTATGCAACACACAAATTTACATTACATTATTTATCCAAGTCGTATCGTATAATACACCATTTAATGTAAACATATTCAAATATTTTAAATATACTTTGTTAGCACTTGAATTAAATATTTAATTTAAATATTGCGCTAATTAATTCATAAGCATTATAAAAGTGTCATGAAGTCCATGTTATTAAAAATATTTGTCATGATAATTGAGAAAGGAAAGTTAATTAATTTATTGTCACCGCATGTTTCAAATTCAATACAATTTTAACGATGTAGATCTGCATTTAAGCACATCAATGGAAATATGAAAGCCGGAAATCACTACTAACTCATAAACAACTCTTTAGCAACAAAAGATAGGGTTCAAATACGCCTCTCTTATCGGCAGCCATCCATTAAACTGAACACTGTCAAACACTTTTAATAATCAATATTCTGTGAAACGAATATCTCGAACTTTATCACACTAACCCATTACTGCAGCTTTAATCGCTACATCTTTGAAACGAAACATAATTTAATTATCAGAGGGTTTACTTTTTATTTTATTTAAAATACCTTACGGTCTCCTTCGATTTTACTGAGTAACATGTGTAAGAGTCGTTTCAATTCTGTTTGAAAACTGAGCTGCGATAAACTTTTAATTAATTTTAATAATTTCGGACAGTTATTATTTCATGCTGTAACATTGTGTGAATTAGTCTTTCTTTGTTTAACAACCCATGTAAAATTGAATCTCGACTTAACATTAAGTATCTGATACCAGTTAATTGAATCTTTGTTAAAGGCTTCAGTGATTAAGTCACCGATCGTGTTATAATGATAACGTAAAGAGCCTTCTAGGTAAGGAAAGGAGTGATAATGATTTATCTGATGGATATTTTATCAGTTGAACCACCTCACCAGGAAATATTTGTTAATGTATCGAATATGAGACGTTTTCGTATGTTCATGTTAACTAAAATAAATTATGTTTGATTCATATAATAGTATCAAAATAATGTTAGTCAGTGAGGTATAAATAACGTCATTTGATCATGTTAGATAAATATCTACCTTGTTTTAATAATATGCTTTGATTTAATATAATCTCATTATTCATATAATCCATTATCTAAAATATTTTGTTATTGTATTTAAACGTTGGATAACCATTATAAGCTACGATTAACCATTATTAAGTTAAGATTATTAAGTAGATTCCATAGTTTGTCATTTAAATCAGTATGAATGATACTTAGGATTGTGCTAGATGTATATGCACATAATTAAAACACGATGAACATTTAGCTGAGCAGATAATACAAAAATCCCATACAGGTATACCTATATCTGTACCATTATATATATATTTAGGATTTGTCTGGTAATTAGCAGACGGCGACACTTTACAGGTTATGTATCTATGACAGAGACTGTTTACCATGTGGGGAGTATCGGACTTTGAACTCTGAACCCGGGAAAGGAGAACAGATCTCTGTAGATGAAAAAAAAAAAAACCAGACTGGCGGCAGATGGAATAGCTGCGAGACGCAGCGAGATAATGAGAATTGTAAAGCTGAATTAATCAATGCAACAGTGAAGTTTCGAAAATTTTGTGCTACAAATGAAGAAAGAGGTATTCAAAAATACAATAAGAAGCACCAGAGAGTTTGATAAGCACAGGAAAATGCCAAAGCCATAAATGTGAAACTCAAGTAGAAGGAATTGACTAACGCACTCACGTGTACTTATAGCCATTGGATACATATAATTTTACATAATTCTACCTGCGGAGTTAGTGAGCTTACCTGTTATTTGCAGATATTAAGAGTTCACCCTTAGCCAAATCCTTGACATGTTTATGGGTAGTGGTCATTAT
>BPLR01020618.1:0-27813 GCA_021605095.1 Caerostris extrusa | reverse complement strand
TTACGTATTGCTGCTACAAATAAAAGTAAAGATTATGGAAAATTTCAAGACAAATTTGTTTAATGTTTTACGAAAATTTAATCTTTTAGTTCTGATCAATACTACAAAGTGGTCTAATATAGAAATATACATTTAAAAACTCAATTGTTGTAAAACAATGCTTATAAATTAGAAATTTTCATTCATTAAAAAATATTTTTCGTTATAAATATTTTTTTTTTCGTTAAATTTGTCATGAACTATATAAAAAATATAATGGATTCAGTAAAAAAAAAATAAATAAAATAACAAGCCTGTACTATAGCTCTTAAATTAAAAAATTAATACAAACAAACAAATAAATCATATATTCAATTATATTAAACGATTCAACTTGACTAATAATTTGATAAATTGAATAATTTCTATTGATTTATTGATTTATTTATAATTAATTGTAAGTAGAATTATAAATATTATGTAATTTATAATTATAACTATTATGAGTACAGTATTATTAGAATCACTAACTTCTGACTCTATTATACTATAGACTCTATTGACTTATTGGTACATATATAATCTTGACTAATTTCATTAAAAAATTAACGATATGTATTTTAGAGATATTTTTGTTCTCTTATAGGATACAAAACAAAATTAAAAGCTACCCTATTCCGTAAATAAAATAATTTAAAAATAATTAAATAAATTTATTTTTGTTAATAGAATGAAAATTTTTTAATTTTCTCTCTCTCTTTCATACACACACATATACATATAATATATATATATATATATATATATATATATATATATATATATATATATATATATATATATATATATACATACATAAATATATATATGTATATATGCCTAAAATAATATTATTTTCTCAGATCTGGTAGTGTCTTAGTTCTCCGTCGCAGTGCGCCATTGTGAATATAAACGAATTAAATAATCGTCATTAATAAGAATTCTTCACTGCTATTAACATTCACGACTCGATTTCGCGCATATTTGCATGCAAATACATCCAGCCGAAAAGAGAGTACGCCGCCCCAAAATTATTATTGAGGAGGAATGAATTCTATTTTTGATCCGCAAAAGATTCGAAATCCCGTCGTAAACATGAGACTTCGTGAGAATTCTAATTTCGACCGGCGTCTCCAATTATATATGTCTACCTGGATCAGAACAAACAGGCACACACGAGAAATCTGCGCCAATTGCACTTCTCCCATCCCTCCCAAAATTCCGGAAATCGTATCAGAGAGCAGACCCACTTATTCCCGAAACAGCGAGGAATTAGAGATACGGGTTGGAATTAGAGGGAGAACGCGGTATAATGAGGCTAGTTTTTAAAAGCATTGCTGCTGCTGCTTTTTAGACCCTCCACCCTTCTTCACCCCCTTCCATTTTTCCAGCCAGGCACTTCTTTTATACCGAACTCTGTATATATATCGCGGCACGAAATCAATTTCCAATTTGGAGAGACCGGCAGCAGCAACGAGTGAAGAATCTCCCCTCCTCCATGTTACAGAGAATTAGATCCGTACTGCCAGGTATATAAACCTTTCGTCAACAACCTTCACAACTTGTTATTATAAACCTTCACAATACAAAAGCATCTCTCGTCCGCCAATCCTCTCCAATGAAGGACGCCACTGCAGTTGCGACAATTACCCCATTGAAACAAGTCGAAAATCCCCTCTACTACTCTTCCGAGATCTAAAATCTCGCCAACCCTCGCCACCACCCCCCACCTTTTATTCGAACACCTCAAAGGACAACACCAACATCTGTCGGTGGAGTACTCCCATATATATATATATATATATATATATATATATCCTCACGGTGAATCGTCTGAAATTTGTCACGACTCTGCAAAGTGCCATCCTAGACTCAAACCCAGTTCATTTGGATAGCCGAAACGGCTACTGATTAACAGCAAGGATTAGACACTTCCCCAAATTTTAAGAGATTATGTACTCACTCTTATAAGCCACCGTGGATAAAGCCTGGCGTGTCGTGCGCACCCGCGGTATTCTGTTGGATGGGAAACATAAAAGAGTAAAGCACCGTCAATGCATTGGTCAAGAGGCAGGAAGAGCTGCATGGCATGGGTTTGTCTGCGTTTGCTACTTCCAATTCTGCCCTTTTCATAATGGTTGCTCCAACAATTTGTTAGCTCCAAGGAAATTTAATACGACCGGGCTTGCTTGTTAGAGCTGGCAGGGGGAAATCCCATAATTTGAATATTCCATTCTTCTCGCAAGTCGCTGAAAAGACTGTCGGAAAATTTTCCAGGTTTGGTCGTCGAAAGTCGCACAATCGACCTAAGACCTTTCCCGCACCGGGGAAATACGATACCCAGGTAATTCCTGCCTTTCAATGATTTACTTTGCGGACAATAATTTCTATTGAGTTGCAGAAGGTCGGAGGGGATTTTGTTGGAGTGAATTTACAGGTGTCTTTGTTAAGCCCCAAGGATCTCTTGATTTTGACATGCAGTTCTAAGGTTCAGATGGATAAATTCTAAATGGAGACTAACTTCTAAACAATATTGCAAGTATTGGAAATTTAGCATTATATTAAAATAACAAAAAGTAAAAAATAAATAAAAAATAGAAAGTACGAAAATATGAAAAGCTGCAAAATCTATATAAAATACAAATAGATATAGATAGATAAATAAAGATAGCTATCCAAAGTAGACAAGATACCACAGGCGTGACTAATAAGTAATAACAATAACACAAAATAATAAAAAAAAATAGTAATAACAATAAAATTACAATAAACGATAAAAAATAGCAAGTATAAAATAAAATAAATATAACACTGCCCGAAACTATATAAAATACAAATAGATATAAATAAAAAGATAGCTATCCAAAGTAGACATGAAATACCTGTTATAAAAATACTTAATATCAAATAATAGTAATAACAATAAACAATAAAATAATAAAAAAATAGTAATAACAAACAAAAAAAAATAGCAAGTATAAAATATGAAAGCTGCAAAACTATTTCAACTAATAAGAAGAAATATTTTAGATATTTTATATTAAAAAAACAAACAAAAAAATTTGAAACAAAAATGCAATAATGAATATATTTATAATTACATATATATACAATATATATAGTACAATTATATAGATTATAGTACAATTATATATGATATATATACTTATAATAGTCTATAAAATTAGAAAATATTCAGCTTCTTTCTTAGAAGGAAATTTATATAAAGTGCAGTTTATTTGTCTTTTCTAATTATATAAAATCTACTACTTTTTCCTACAAAATTATTTAAATATACATTTCGGCACTTAACAAAATGTATATAAACAAACTTAGAAAAAAACTTGTATAATAAAAGAATTGTGCCAAATTAATATGGTAAATGAAAAAGCTACTGTTATTATATATATTAGACAGTGAAAATACATGTATATATGTATATATATATATATATATATATATATATTCTTAGTTCTGTTCTTTAAATCAAATGTATGAAAAACTGGAAAAATGGCTTTCCTATCATTCTGTAATCACTGTACATTTGATATCATTATTATAGTTATAAACGTATTTTTAAAAATATAGAAAACTCTAGTTCAAATGTACTTAGCAATTCCAGAAAACTTAGAATTCTTATCTCGAAATACTTCTCTTCTTCGTAAAAAGAAATACTTTTAATTCAGATTTAAATTTCTTCCGTTTAAACCGAGGTTACAGAATTACAATTTCTAATAATGCACCCTAACTTATCTTTTTATAAAAAATTCGCTTATAATGCATTTTGTCGGCAGCGAACATAGTAATTCAAAGAAATTTATCATCATTACCGACTACACCTTGCAGGCAAAGACAAACAAACTCATTGAGTTTGTGCCATATTTAGTTCCAGATCATTAGGTAGGGATAGATTTCCAGAAAAGACTCTTTATCCAATTTTAGTGTCCAAAATTTCTTCCCAAATATTAGAAATCTTCGGTTTATTTACAATTTCTATACATGTTCTCTACTTAGACAAATTTTTAGCTGATTTTTTTTTTAATGAAGCTGATTTTGTTATCGAACTAATCCAAATATATTTAATAACATCAAAAACTCTACGGCAACACTCAAAATCACCGTTATCAAAAAATCACAACTTCTACAAGAAAAGAACTTGTGATTTTTGTTGTGAACAAATTCTTACACTATCAGAAAAGTTTAAATCTGATCGAAATAAGCTCTTTTAAAGAAATTATTTTTGACTAAATATCTTAAACATGATGTAAAATTGCTAGCATATACAATGAAGAAATATAGCATTTTGCGTCATTATTTTGTTCTAAACCTAATCACATTCACAAACTAGAATTCACTTCAAGAATTTATTCAGAACTTTAGAACTATACTGCCATCAACATCAAAAAAAAAAAAATCACAAGAAGACAATACAAAAATATTAAACGATTTTATACCATTTACTCCCAAATCAATCTGCATTCTTAAAAATTCTTATTCTATAGCTTAAAGGTCGCATTAAGAACTAAGAATTAATGCCACAAAGATGGCAGCTTCGGGTTCTGAAGAACTTTGTAGAACTAAGCTGCCATCATCATCAACAAAAATCGCAAATATCAAACGATTTTGTGCCATTTAATTCCAAAACTAGAACAGTTTTCTTAAAAATTGAAAGAAACGTGTTTCAAATGTTAATAGCAAAAATTTTTTATGAAAGTAGACTTCTCAATACACATACTGCTGTATTCCAAAATTTCAATAGCACAGAAACCCTCCCGCATTCACTAAAGAAACTAATGGAACTTGGTTGCCATTTCATTAACAAAATCCCAAGAATCGAGTCGGCGAAAGACAAAGGCATCAACAACGACGATTTGTACCATTTAGTCGAGACTCCGCCTGCAGAAATAAGTTTCCCAAAACTTGCTTTCATTCTGGCCGAAATCATCCCTACAAAAGCGGCGACATCACCAAGCACGGGAAGCAATCGGTATGCCTATTTCATGACAACAGACGCGCGTTCTTCCGGCCGTCATTAGCACGCTTCATTAGAGACCAGGAAAGGCACTGTGAAAGGAAGTCCGCACAGGAATCTGATAATAGAGGACTGGCCAGTGTCAATACCCAAACCGCCGAGAGCATTGTTTGCTACTGGGGATGTGGGGAAACAACTGCCCCAATGCAATGGCTGCTGCTGCAGCAAATGACCTTCACAAAAGACAAAGCCAGCATCCACAACATCTCATTCCTCTTCCACGTAAAAATTGGTTGCGGTAACCAATGCTGCTCATTATTTAAGCTTTGTCCACTTCTTTAATTTAAAATTACAAAAAAATGGGTATATATACCAACAGAATGAAAATTGGTATGTGTTCAACTACACTGAAATAAGATAGAACAATTTCGATTCATCTTGTTATAATCTACAGCTAATCAATGTTTTCAATAGGCAAGCATAGTTGTGTTGTTTCTTATATTTCTTTGTTGTGTAAAGATTATTTCGGTAACTAGTAGAAATACACACACAAAAATAATTTAATATAATAAGGAATATAAAAGCAAAAAAAAAAAAAAAAAAAAAATAAAACTAATATTTATGCGAGTGAAAATTATACGGGAATTTCAAAATTCTAACTATTATTCAACTATTAAATTGCAGAACTATTACTGATATTTGTTAATCCTACTATCGTAACGAACAGTTGAAAACTGATAAGTAAAGTATTAAAATCTGTAAGAATAATAATATTTCATGTATTTTCATGTTAAAATGGTTTTAATAATCAACATTTCATTTTTGGGTTTCCCTTTTGAGTTCATAACTTATTTGAAAGAGAAAGGCAATATGTGAAAGAACCATATGCATAGAAACCATATGAACGTTCAATATTTCTTTTTATTTTTTCTGACTTTTTTAATTGTAGAAACAAGATATAGGAATATCAAAAGTTTATCAAGACTTGGATCGTAAGTATCATAAAAAGAGCATCCAATTTACAACAAAAAATAATGACAACTTTATAATCAATAAAGAAATAAAAAATTGAATTTATTAATAATTTTTGTCATTGAGTTTAGTTCATAAATTATTTGAAAGAGAGCACAAAATAGGAAAGGTACGAGACGAAAGTATACGAGACTACATATGCATAAAAATCATATGAAAGTTTAGTAATTATTTTCCTACAACTTTTTAATTGTGGATTGAAGATATAGGAATAAAAAAAAAAAATTATCAATACTGCAATCATAAGTATCATAAATAAAGCATCCAATTTACAACCAAAAATATTGATAACTTTTCAGTCAATAAAGAAATAGATAAAAATTATTAATTATTTCAAAACCAAAATTTTTCCAATGGTTCCAACTTTATCTTTTGTAGGCATATGAAAATTTCTTAATTATCGAAATCAGTCAACGTGGCCAATTTTTTAAGGTATTTTATCTCTTTTCTTTTTAAAAAAAAAAATTTAAAAGTCTGAGCTACAAATCTAACCTACAAGCAAACAAAAGATATCAAAGTCTATTAAAAATCATAACATGCAAAAATCTATATCTGTCTCTTATATGTAAATGTTTGCACTGGAAGAGATATTAAAAGTTATCAAAGTGTAAAAAGGATCAGACAGAATATTAAACGATAGATCTTAGATTTTGTATGCATATGCTTTGTAGTTAAAAGAAATTAATCCAAAGATGTTTAGAATTCTTCTTAGTCCAGACGGCTAGATTTAATCTCCCTTTCTTACCAGTAATCAGACTAGTTTTAGAGTCTTAGACTTAGACAAGTCTTAGTCAAGTTCTTGATTTTCTTTTTTGAAACCAATTGCTGATCTACCGAACCTAAATGCCATTGGAAAAAATAGAAGACGCAGACAAGTTTTATTCAAAAGGGCATTTAAATATTTTTATCTGTTACGTCAGCCAAAAATAGAAAAACCACAAAAATACGGTTGTTTGTTTACTTATTTGTGGATACTACGTGTTCATTTTATGCATGTCACGAATGATGTGATAGCATTGTCTCCTGGGGGAATTTTAAGAAAAGCATTGCATGGGTTTGCGGTTTGTCTCTCTACGGTCATCTTGTGCACACGAGGGCTAAAAAGACCGAGACCTACAGTTTAACGTGGATTTCAACCATTACTACTTCACTGCTACACCACACCACATCACTGTGCCTAGAGCTGAGTTGCTCCTTTACAGTTTGGGAATGATGTGGGTGGAAAGAAGTCTGATTGAAAGAAACCTGCCTGTATATTCAGCATGGTATGGCCATTAGCAATTCCGAACCATTAGCAAGCATTCATTCCACCGCCAGAATTTGAACCTGGAGCCTGTGGTACTAAAAGGCTAGAGGGCTAGCCAATGGGCCATCAGGCCGTCAGCATTGCATGGGAGAAAAACAAAACAAACTCCTAATAAACTGCCTGATTATTTATAGGTGAAACTTTATACGTGTTGTCACAATCGCCATCAAGTCCCTTTATTTTTGAAATCAAATGTCATGTAGTGATTTTTGATGGAACAGCTTGTGGATTTGTTGTAAAGACACAAACAATAGTAGACAGATGTTGGGATTGGCTACATATTTCCAAGTAACAGATTGAACATCTTCTGGATAAAAATATAAACCTAGTACATTGCACATTTAATTTTAAAAAACAAAAATGTTTAATGAATGCCACAAGATGGCGATTAAAATGTTAATAACTTCCTTCTTTTACATTTGTAGACCAACATTTCGACTTATCCATCCTTTAGAGTTTCCATTCTCATCATAGACATAAGAGCTATTAATTTCGAACCAAGAACCCATACTTTGGTTTGGTTTGTCACTCTACTGTCATTTTGTGCACACTTTTACACAAAATATAATTAGACCGGAACCATAGATTAACGAGGATTCCGAACCACTCCCAAACATCCACCAGAATTTGAACCTGAAGCCTCTCTGATACCAGAGCGCTAGCCATTTGACCATCAAAATGCCCCCCATATTTTTGTTATTATTCAGTTATACATTAATTTGTTATTAATATCTTAAATATTTTTATGTTATTAGTTTTTATTTTTTTAATTGTTTTTGATGTTGTTTTTATTATTGTTATAATTTTAATACGTTCAAAAACATTATTTTTTTTTAGGGTTCTATTTTAAAGTTGATCTCTTCTAATGTTATTATTTCTCATGTAAAGGGAAAAAATTAAATAATATAACGCAAATAATATGATAAATTAAAATTATGAATTAAAAAACACCCGCCAAAAATGAAATATTTCATCAACACAAAAAATAAACATCAGTAAATCAATTTAGATATTTACAAACACAATCCATTGAAACAACAATGAAATGGCAAAAAAAAAAAAAAATTATATTTAAACTATCAACCACTCTATTAAATAAATAAACCAAACATATCCAGACAAAACATTCTCTCCAACGCATATTCCCCCAGTGAGCTATTCAATACTCACCCAAAACTTTACTACACTAACTTGTTTTCAAAAATCCAAAACAAAAACAACATGGAGTTATTAACTTGGCTTGAAATTTTTCATAACAAAACAATTTCCAGCAGCAGCTACATTCCATTGGAAAATAATGCAACTAGAGAAGAAAATGAGGAAAAAAAAAAAAAAAGAAAGAAAAAAGTTGTTATCGCACGGACTTGTTCAAATTTGCGGGGTGAATAAAACTATTATTGTACCATGTAGTATCTCGGAAAATTGTTATCGCATTTGCTCATGGTTTAATGACTCTATGCTGTTCGATTGGAATTACATTAGAATCACAGCCAGCCATGGCTTTCTATTATCTTAGTAACCTTCCTTTACCCATGCTGTAATGGCTTACTTTGGCAATATATTATCTATTAGCAACTCTCGTTCGTCATGGTCCGCGTGGTTTGATAAAGAAAGTAATGGCTAATAGAGCCGTAGTTGTACTCAAGTTTCCAAGAACCACCGATTAAGTTAGACAACCGGGTGGAAATTGAAGCTGTCCGCAGCATTGACAACGGATGCGCAAGGATCATCTGCTCTGTTATAAACAAGTAAACTTTGTTATGTGCTCACTGATGCGCGGCTTTAATACATTTCTTCGTTTTAACGAATATCGGCAGCCGGAAAACGAAATCGTTATACTGAAATACTTATCGGGCGGGTATCGTTAAAATATTACTACCCTTTTTTATTTAATATTCAGGGAATTTGTGTCTCGTTTTTACATTAAAACTGAGAACAACTTTTTTTTTATCTATATCTCTCTTCAAGCTTTCTACTTTACAAGTTATTCATTCATCTAATATCACCTTTTTCGTCACTGATCAATACATAAAAGCCCATATATTTAACATAACACAATAATTTATCTCTGCCCATTGTAACATTTAATTTTTTTTTTTAAATGAAAGAAATATTTTATATTATTATAAATTTGTTTTCCAACATGTTCCATTAAAAACGTCCACAGTAGCTAGGGTCTACAGCAATAATTATTGTTGTGACCAAATACTTTACCCAATAGTAATTAATACCTCAACACATTTCCCTATAGTAGATTTAGTGCCATCTTCTTCATCATTGATCAATACATACGCTCCCATATATTTAACATACAGTACAACCATTTATCTCTGCAAATACTAGCATTTAATTCTTTTTAAAAATCAAAAGTATATTTGACTGTAGTGATATAGTACTGTTTTTTCCTTATATAGAATGATACAGGTTGATCACTGAAAAAAAGATAAACTTTAAGATAACTTTATTTTTGTAGAGTTGAAGCATATTTGACTGGTGGATATAGTACCGGTTGATATATGATACCGGTTAGCCAATGAAATATTGAAAGACATGAAACAAACTTTAGGATAACTTCACCTTTTAAAGTTGAAGCATATTTGATTGCTTGGATATAGTATTGTTTTCCCTGACATATAATATAGAGAGCCACTGAAAGATTAAAAGACAAACTTTAGGATTACTTCATTTTTAGGGTTGAAGCATATTTGACTGCTTGGATACAATACTGGTTTCCCTGCCATATGATACAGGGTGGCCACTGGAAAATTGAAAGACCAACTTTAGGACAATAATAGGACTTCAGACTAATTTCGAATCATTTCATTTGACATTAAAATGAGGCCGGCATTTTCACTGAGTTTAAATAACTAATCTTTGGACTAATGAAACTCACTGGATTTCACTATGACTAATGTAGCTAATCTCCAAGGGATGCTCTTGACTTTTTCAAATCCTTCAGTTTTTAGTTTTTATCCTGTATAAATGTGGTTAGATTTCCTTTCAGAACATCTTCTAACAAGCGTTTTTCCATAGAGGGCAAATGATGATGTTCCCAAAAGATATCTTTAGTGAAATTGTCTGTATAATAGCGGAAATTATAGGCTAGATATTTACCGCAAACTTTTTTTAATTGCTACATAAGTGCAACATGAGGTCCATAGACATTTGCGGTTTAGAGGCAGAGGTTACGCATTCGGTTCTTATCATCACTTTGTTTAAGATACTTAAAATTATGCATATTGAGGCGGCATACTAGATGTTCTACTAGTTTTTTTTATAAATATGGGTTACATTTCCGTTCAGATGTGTAAGTATTTCGTTCTAAGACTCAAGTGAGAAGAGATATTCTTTACAGGGATTGTATACATATTAGCCACTATATAGGCTTACGTGTAGCTTCATGATATATCGGGGTATGAAGATATACCCCGATATATCTTCAACTCTCGCCCGGTATCTTCTAGATATCGGGCGCAAGTAACACTACCCCACAACGCTCTACGATCCTATTAGACTGGAACCTACGGTTTAAAGTGGATTCCGAATCACTACCAACATCCATGGTACAGCCGGGACTCGAACCCGAAACCTGTGGTACCGAGCGCCACAGCGCTAGTCACTCGGTCAGCAGCCCCCCCTCGTCTTTAAATATTATTATGGAATATTGTAATACCATAATTATTATTATGACATTAATTATGCCACAATTATTATTAATTATTATTATAGGGACCTGCATTACCGAGTGGAGCGCTCTGGCTCTCGGTACCACAGATTTCGGGTTCGAGTCCCGGAGGTGCCATGGATGTTAGTAGTGGTTCGGAATCCACTTTGAACCGTAAGTCCCAGTCTCATATGATTATTCAGCGTTGGGCGTAGAGCTGACAACTCTTAACCGTAAAAGAAACACATCTCTCGTCTCGAAATCTACCAGTAGGTAGACGGCCTTGACCCACAATGAGCTGTTGTGCCAATGATGATGATTATAATTATTAATATGCCATAAATATTATTATGGAATTTTATTTAATAAACATTGTTTCTAACAGATAATTTGAAACAAAAATTGTTTAATAATTTACACGAATTTTTATGGCAACTTTTAACCATAAATTTGATAAATTAAAAATTCTTAATATGAAATCTTATCAATAACAGATTACGATTTGTATATTTCGAATAAATACCAACTAAATCTTCAGCAAATTTCTTCTATACTGAGAAAACAAAACATCAAGACCAGCAAAAAAAAGTAATATTTGCTAGTTTACCTACTTTACCAAAGTTACGTAGTTATGTCACATGCGTGCAACAAAGAAAAAAAGAAAAGAAAAGATACAAAAGAAAAGAAAAGGTAGACCCACCAAACCATCCAAAATACAAACAAACAAACTCACGTGACAAAATCAGAACAAAATTCATCTCTAGCCTAGTCTTGTCCATCTTTAATATTCTCGTCACCACATTTTTTTTTTTTTTTTTTTTTTCTTTTTTTTTGCACCCTCCCTATCACCAGATGTGTTATTTTTTTTTCACTGCCAAGCATTTTTTTTTCTCTTTCTCCATCATCCTCCTCGGCATCCTCCGTCCCCACGCGATGCGGTTGCCATGACAACCAGAAAGAGCCGAAAGCGTTGCGCGTTGTAAACGCTATTACCATACTGTTTCTTTTTTTTTTTTTTCTTTTCTTCTTTGTTATTATTTTGTTTTTCTTTTTTTCTTTCTTTTTTTTTTTTTTTTTTTTTTTTTTGTGCATTGCTTGGGGTGGGGCAGTGAGCTCCTTTGAGTTAGTGGGCGGACGGCAAATTCCAATAAACAGGGGAAAAAAAATAGAAGGGAAATGCCCATTCAGATGTGTGGGGGGTGGTGGATAAGGTAAATATGATGTGCATATAGACAGACACATTATAAATGAATTGTAATATATAACATAAAAAAAAAAAAAAAAAAATAAAATATGAACTATAAAATGAGAAGTTGTTATAGAGTAATAAAAATATAATTCTGAAAATGAGAGTTGTTATAAAGTAATAAATTCTTTAATTTTGGTATCGTAATGCAGGAGAAAAAATATATTGGAGTAGCATTTATTATGTATAACACTCTCTTTCTGATTTTCTTTATTGTTATATTACTATCTGTGTTGTGTTATAAAATATTTAGTAAACATGAAAATGTAATTTAATAAAAAAGGTGTAATAAGAAAGATTTATTTTGGTTATGAATAAATATAAACACAATGTCCTATATGTAAATGTATTTTGAAATTTTTCAATATTGACATGACCTTGAAAAATTCTGACTTGTATTGATAATTTCATTTTAAAACCAGTAGAACTATTTTAAAAATAACTTTTTTTTTTTTAAATGATATTTTTATTAGAGATTTCAATCTAAAGAAATCTCCCAAGAAATCAGATTTAGTATTTTTTTTTTTTATTACATCTCTGATATTTTGGAAGTTTTTGCTATAAAACTACTTTATTTTAATATTAGAAAAATTCCTAATTAGTAATTTAAAAACACAATTCGTTAAGATTATTACACTAGGATTTTTGTTATTATAATCTTCAGGATATGGTTCAAGTCCTACCACAATAAAGCAAGAGAAATCTGTATGCCGTAAAGTCCTTTCAATGATGAGGAAGGGGAGAAAGATCGCGTTTCATGGGTTTTTCCCTGGGAATGTCCAATTCATGTTGTGATAGCATGATGTGGGTACAGTTTAACTCACCTCCGGTCCAGTCCTATGTAACGCTGGATCTGCTACAAATTTTTTTTCTAATAAAATATAATCTCTTGTCAAAACTATCTGAGTTCGAAAAGAACTGCAATTCTTCAAATATGAAATACACCATTATAAATTGATCTTTCAATTATTTAATGTTATTTGTTTTATAATCCTTATATTAGATATTAAACAATATAAACAATAATTATTATAACAACAGCAAACAATACTAAACTGTTGAAGAGCAACAATACTAAACTATTGAGAAACAACTATACTAAACTGTTGAAGAACAACAATACTAAACTATTGAGAAACAACGATACTAAACTGTTGAAGAACAACAATACTAAACGAAGAACAACAATACTAAACTGTTGAAGAGCAACGATACCAAACTACTGAACTATTGAGAAACAACGATACTAAACTGTTGAAGAACAACAATACTAAACGAAGAACAACAATACTAAACTGTTGAGAAACAATACTAAACTGTTGAAGAACAACAATACTAAACTGTTGAAGAACAACAATACTAACCAATACTTAACTGTTGAAGAACAAAAATACTAAACTGAAGAACAACAATACTAAACTGTTGAAGAACAACAATACTAAAATACTAACTGTTGAAGAACAACGATACTAAACTGTTGAAGAACAACAATACTAAACTGTTGAAGAACAACAATACTAAACTGTTGAAGAACAACAATACTAAACTGTTGAAGAACAACAATACTAAACTGTTGAAGAACAACAATACTAACCAATACTTAACTGTTGAAGAACAAAAATACTAAACGAAGAACAACTATAAGCTAAACTTTGATTTCAAAGGAAAGATCAAAAGATAAAAAAATCCATTGAAAACCAACCTATTAAGCAATAATTTTTAAGGGACCCAGATTTTATAAAAAGCTAACACAAAAATTAATAACATTAAAATTAAACTATGTGATTAAGTATTCTCTTAATTCATAATAGGTTATAATTATTATAGGTTTAATTATTTAATGGTAATTGTTTATATTAAACAACACTAAACTTGATTTATAATTCACTTAATGATCAGGCTGGAATATTACATAAGATTTCCATTATACATTATATAAACCGTTCATCACATATGTCTGTCTATTGAAAAGCATCGGCAAGGCATCGTAAATAGGATATTTAGGAATAAATCACGCCGTGTTTGTAATCATGTTGAAGCAACAACAAATAAACTGTGGACACAGCATTGACGGACTTCACGTTTGATGAGAACACATTTCCTGAAATGATATAAAGCCATCCGTACATGATTCGGTACAATGAATCATTTACCCTATGACTCTCACTTGGTTAAGTGCGAAAATTCGTTTTGTATTCTGTTCGGCTTACAATGCTTACAGTGAGTCAAATTTCATAACCACCATATGATACAATTACCGAATGCATTGTTTGTTGAAGAACAACACATTGTTGTAATGTCATTGTATTTTTATATATATTGTAAATATGGTTTTGAAAGTAAAGATTAATCTACATTAGTACACAATCCATTAGAAAAGCTGCTTGCATTGCAATACTATACATTTTTTACTGAATCTTTTAATGTGTCAATGTGTACGATACTAAACTTACCTGAAGCATAAACTTGCCACACGGCATATGCATCAATGTTTGTTGGAAGAACACATTATTGCAAAGTCATTGTATTTAACGTATTGTAAATATGGTTTTGAAAGAAAGATTAATCAGTATAGTACACATACTACTGTGCCCAAAGAACAAGACCTTATTTTTTAACAAACTCTTTATTTATTCTTCCACATTTGTTTTTCATCGCTGAAGGCAAAGATAAAAAATCCCCTCTGGACATAATGCACTTATGGCAACTTATTTTCCAATCCTCAATGCATGCTAAAAATCATCGGTAGGGATGGCCTTCAAATTTGCTATTCAAATCTCTTCAATCGACTCAAAACGGTGTAATGATCTTTTGATTTTAAAATAGCCACACAGTAGTGATTAAGGCACAGTAGTACTTAATTAGTAATAGGCACAGTAGTACGCAGTTACTGGAATGCATTGTTTGTTGGATCAGAATTAAACATTGTTTATAATGTCATTTGTATTTAACATATTGTAAATATGGTTTTCATTAAACATTATCAGTAATAGTACCATACAATCCATTAGAGTTGCTGTGTGCATTGCAATGTTATGCATTTTTAACTAAGGTGATCTTCTAATGTGCCAATGTGTAGAAGATTCAGAGTTACCTAGAGCCCAACATGGGGCTTCCGACACGGCATACATCCATTGTTTGTTGGATCACAGCATTGTTATAAAGTCATTGTATTCAAAATATTGTAAACACATGGTTTTGAAATTAAAGATTAATCAGTTTTAGTATACGCACAACCCATTAGAATTGCAGCTTGCATTATAATACTATGCACTTTGAAGAAGGGATCTTCAACAATTGTCAATGTGTAGAAGATCCAGTGTTACCCTAGAATCAACACATGGGGCTTGTCACAGGGCGTACAGATGATGCCTCCACAAAATTTCCCCTCACCCACCAAGAACATTGCTTGAATTCATACTGGATGGCTACATTGGGTTCTGGCCATTGGTATCACAGAATTTCAGTTCGAATACTTCCATTGGCATGGATATTTGTGAGTGGTTTGGAAACCACGTTAAACTGTTTTCCCGGTCTAATGAGCCTAAAAGTGTGCAAAAAATGACCGTAGAGCGACAAACCAAACCAATCTCTTCCTCCTCGACTACAACTGGACTTTTTGATTTATTTCCAATACTGGCTCTTGGCTCGTGGTTCATTGCAGGTTTCGAGTTACTTACTTTGAAGATATGCTGCTCACAAAGAACAAAGGCGGGTTTCCACAGAATATTAAAATCTCAAGTCATTGTATTTAATATATTATAAATATGGTTTTGAAATTAAAGATGCTATGCTATGCATTTTGAACTAAGGTAATCTTCCACAACAATTGCCAATGTGTAGAAGATTCAGCATTACCTAGAGTCCAACATAAAGGGCTTATCCCAGTGCATATATATGCGACCCTCACATATGACCCCCCATCCGTCCCCGCATAGTTTAAGAAGTCCACGTCTTCCTCTGTTCCTTCACGAAAGCAAAAGACCTTTTCGGTTTATTCCCAATACAAGCTTTTGGCTTGTCATTCAGGGCAGATTTCGAGTTACCTACTTCGAAGAATGCAAATGGTGTTTCCACCGAATATTAAAATCTTAAGTCATAGAACGCCAGCCAGTCAGGAGGCGAGGCTTAAGAACCAGGAAATCACAGTTCCGATTGGTTGGCATGCTATGCAATATTTTAGTTATCTAGTGGTAACACATCTTAATAACTTAATTACTTATGTTATGCTTTGATGTAACTAAAAATGAACTTCTAGCATCTCGCGGTAAAGATTTTAGGGCGTAAATTTTTTAAAGGAAAGGAAGGAAAATAATATAATTTAATGATGAAATCAGATTTTAGAAAAAAAATAATGCAAATATTTACGAATTTATAAAGTCCTCATGAAAAAATGATACAAAAAACGGATGCGAATACAATCACAGAAAAAGTGGAATATAAATTAAATGTTATAAAAGACATTTTAATTCGCGTTGGAATACAATTCTTTGGAATAATTATTAAAAAAAAAAATCATCGAAAAAAATTAATCAAACACTATGCATCTGCATTAGAGAAAATTGATTGACATTTTACAATAACAACAGAAAAAAACTAGAACAGAAAAAAAAACTGACTTAAGATTAAAATCACCTTAAAATAGGTTAAATAGTGGTTCGGTATAATTTGTCCAAAGTGTGTACAAAATGACCGTAGAGCGACAAATCAAACCAAACCTTAAAATAGGTTATCAGTCATTAATAAAAATCAGTCACACACAAAAAATTGTTAAACCAAACCTTATTAGACACAGCTGAAGAACAACTTTGTGCTTTAAGGAAACAACAAACAAAAAGCAACCAACAATCCAAAAAAAAATGAGAACTCAACAAGAGCAGGAAACCCGTAAGTCTTCAGCAGAACCACCAATGGCACTCGTGGCAATTCATAAATTTAATGATGAAATCAGATTTAAAAAAATAACTATGGATATATTTATGAATGAATAAAGTCCTCCCGATATATTTACGAATTAATAAAGTCCTCACAATATATTTACGAATTAGTAAAGTAATCATGATATATTTATGAATTGCTAAAGTACTCAGAACAATTACAGAAAGTGTGGAAAGCATGCAATATAAATTAAATGCTATGAAAGGCATTTTAATATGGCTAAAACAAAGCATTATTAGACTCAGCTGAAGAGAAACTTTGTGCTGGTGGAAACAACAAATAAAATCAACCAACAATCCAAAAATGGGAACTCAACAAGAGCAAGAAACCCGTAACTCTTCTGCAGAACCACCAATGGCACTCCTGGCATTTCATAAAAACGGGCAACTCTCACTGGCAGCCAAGACATCCAACAACGTCACAGATTTGAGAGAAGACAATCAAACTTGATGACGCTCTCCGGCCATCAAACGGAAGAACACGGGCACATCTCGCCAAGTCGCCGCCTTGACCGCGCTCTTCCTCTGTTTATGTTCCTTTCCAGCCTTTGTCCATAACTCAGACGTTAAAAAATCGATTGCCGCGCACATGCTTCTTTTTTTTTTTTTTTTTTTCCACTCTAATTTTTTATTTTCTTCTTTCTTTCTTTTCTCAAAGAAGTGCATATTCCCATCTTCTTCAGACTGTTCAATATCTCAAGCAAATGGGAAGAGACGTTCTTCACCAATTTTTTTTTTTTTTTTTTTTTTTTTCTCTTTCCGTCATTTCTTGCCAAAAGAATAATCGTGGGGAAATCCTCTAGAAGGAGGGGGGCGTATTCAATCGATAATCCTTCGATACCACCCTCCCCCTACTGAATCCTACCTTAATCTTTCATCTCTTTGCACGCACATATACGGACTGAAGAGAATGGGGGGATGGGACATGATAAAAAAAAAATAATAATAATGGTATGGAACATAAATGAAAAAAAAAAAAAAAGAAAAGAGAGAACTTTCATTAAAGTAGAAGACTAGGGCTAACTTGGACGGTGGTCAGCAAAGTGTAGAGGTTTGGATGGAACCTAGGGGAAGTAATGGACTAGAAAGCGTGTGTTTATTTTGAATCGTTGAATAAAGAAAAACTAGATGAAACATTAACTTCTGTATTCACCACTTAAAGATGATGCTCTTTTATCATGTCCTGTAATAAAATTTAGTGCAGTGGCCATTGACATTAAAATACTCATTAATTTGTTGTATGTTATAAGGATAAATCACTTGTCATTTTGCAGATCAATATTTGCAATGGTTAAAGATTCATTAACAGTATTGGGATGGTAAATCAATAGAATATGTTCATATAACTCGATAACGCCTCTAAAATGCATATAATTCTCATTAATTTGCTGTATGTTATAAGCATAAATCATTTGTTATTTTGCCGATCAATACTTAAAAATGGTTAAAGATTCATTAACAGTATTGGGATGGTAAATCGATACAATATGTTCATATAACTCGACAAAGCCTGTGTTATATTTTGAATTTGCGTTGAATAAATCATTTGAAAAATATGAGCTAAAGATTAAACATTAACTTAAATCTGTGTTCATCATTTAAAAACGATATATGTTTAATTTGCTGTATGTTATGCATATCATGTCCTATAATAAAATTCATTAACAGTATTGCAGTGGTCATGGACATTAAAATACACATTAATTTATTGTATGTTATAAGCATAAATCATTTGTCATTTTGCCGATGAATATGAGCAATGGTTAAAGATTCATTAACAGTATTGGGATAGTAAATCGATAGAATATGTTCATATAACTCGACAACGTCTCTAAAACGCATATAATTCTCATTAATTTGCTGTATGTTATAAGCATAAATCATTTGTCATTTTGTCGATGAATATGAGCAATGGTTAAAGATTCATTAACAGTATTGGGATGGTAAATCTATACAGTATGTTCATATAACTCAGCAACGCCTCCAAAAGAATATAATTCTCATTGATTTGTTGTATGTTATAAGCATAAATCATTTGTCCTTTTGCAGATCAATATTTGCAATGAATGATTAGTAGGGTGGTAAATAGAAAAGGTAATAAAGTAAGGTCAATAAAGTAGGGGTGGCCAACCCGCGGCCCGACTTGAACACTTTTTCGGCCAGTGAGATTTATCACACTTTTACAAAATATATTTATTTTATAATGGCCAAAGTAATGAAATTCAATGTATTAAAAAATACATTATGTGTGCATCCATATATTTAAAAATTAACTGTTGAAATTATGAGAAAAAAATTAACTTTGATTTTAAAATAATATTCTTCTGAATATAGGATATATATTGCCTGCTTTATTTATGAGTTTACAGTTTATGAGTTTGAGTTCACAGTTAGATTTTTATAACACTTACGTCCCAAAAGAGAAATTTTCCCATTTGACAAAAAGCTGGCTCAAAAAGTTGTTAGCGCTTTTGGTTCAACTTACACCGGCGAATTGTGTGGTTTTTTTTTTTTTTTTTTTTTTTTTTTCGAAAATGAAATTGACCCAACACAAAACACGCTCAAACATAACGAACGCTAACCTGCAACACCCATTACGATCTGCAAATAACCAAATTGAGATCGATTTGCAAACGCTAAGTGAAAAAATGGAGAAACAAATATCGCACTAGTAAAATAAATATTTTTAACGATTTCATTTTATTTTTATTTCGTATATATTTATATATATTTTATATTTCATTGTGTAATATATGTTTCTTTACAATGTGGGTTTAGTATTATTCTTATTATATTGTCTATGTTTAAAAGTAAGAATAATAGTTAGCACAATAATAATAATTCCTTAGGTTTCAATTTTTCACACAAAAAATTTCTAAATGGTCTAAATCTAATATGGGAATATATAATTTTATATGCGGCCGCGGAGTTAAGATGCATTTTCAAAGTGGCCCGCAAGATCATTTAGGTTGGCCACCCCTGGGTTAAAGATTCATTAACAATATTGGAGTAGTAAATCTAAACAATATGTTAATATAACTCGCCAAAGCCTCCAAAACGAATATATATATATATATAAGATTATTAATTAAATTCATAAATTCTTTATCTGGAAATGTAAATAAAAATGACAAATTACATTCTCTTAATTGCATTGTAATTTTCTTTCTGTTTATAATTTCACAGATTTATGTTAACTTCTCAATAAATAACCGTATACTGATTGATTGAAATGTCTATAGATTTCAAAATATTCATTAATCAGTTGCAAATTGTTGTATGTTCTAAGCATAACATTGCTTTTACTGTCAATATTTGTATTTCTTAGATTCGCTAAATAATATTGTGCTGTTAAATCTATGCAGATGTTATTTGATACGTCAAAGAGCTGAAAACGAATTAAGCATATCATAATATTAATTAAATTTGTTTAAAATGTATTTGATGAATGAGGTAAATGATGGAATATAAGATACGAATTAAATTTGTCCTAATTTCATAATATTCATTAATCTGTTACAAATTGTTGTATGTTCTAAGCATAACATCCTTTTTTTTTCTGTCAATATTTGTATTTCTTAGATTCGTTAAATGACATTGGGATAGTAAATCTATACAGATTTCTCAAAGCTCTGCAAACGAATTATGCATAGCATAATATTAATTAAATTTGTTTAAACTGTATTTGATGAATGAGGTAAATGATGAAATATAAGATACCAATTAAATTGTCCCAGTTTTTAAATATTCATTAATCCGTTACAAATTGTTGTATGTTCTAAGCATAACATCCTTTTTTTCTGTCAATATTTGTATTTCTTAGATTCGTTAAATGACATTGGGATAGTAAATCTATACAGATTTCTCAAAGCTCTGCAAACGAATTATGCATAGCATAATATTAATTAAATTTGTTTAAACTGTATTTGATGAATGAGGTAAATGATGAAATATAAGATACCAATTAAATTGTCCCAGTTTTTAAATATTCATTAATCTATTACAAATTGTTGTATGTTCTAAGCATAACATCCTTTTTTTCTGTCAATATTTGTATTTCTTAGATTCGTTAAATGACATTGGGATAGTAAATCTATACAGATTTCTCAAAGCTCTGCAAACGAATTATGCATAGCATAATATTAATTAAATTTGTTTAAACTGTATTTGATGAATGAGGTAAATGATGAAATATAAGATACCAATTAAATTGTCCCAGTTTTTAAATATTCATTAATCCGTTACAAATTGTTGTATGTTCTAAGCATAACATCCTTTTTTTTTTTCTGTCAATATTTGTATTTCTTAGATTCGTTAAATGACATTGGGATAGTAAATCTATACAGATTTCTCAAAGCTCTGCAAACGAATTATGCATAGCATAATATTAATTAAATTTGTTTAAACTGTATTTGATGAATGAGGTAAATGATGAAATATAAGATACCAATTAAATTGTCCCAGTTTTTAAATATTCATTAATCCGTTACAAATTGTTGTATGTTCTAAGCATAACATCCTTTTTTTCTGTCAATATTTGTATTTCTTAGATTCGTTAAATGACATTGGGATAGTAAATCTATACAGATTTCTCAAAGCTCTGCAAACGAATTATGCATAGCATAATATTAATTAAATTTGTTTAAACTGTATTTGATGAATGAGGTAAATGATGAAATATAAGATACCAATTAAATTGTCCCAGTTTTTAAATATTCATTAATCCGTTACAAATTGTTGTATGTTCTAAGCATAACATAGCTTTTCCTGTCAATATTTGTATTCCTCGGATTCGCTAAATAGTATTGGATTGATAAATCCATATAGATGTTATTTGACATGTCAAATCTCTGAAAACGAATTATGCATATCGAATAATATATATTACATAAATGTGTTTAAGTTGTATTTGATTAATGAGGTAAATAACGAAATAAAAGTTAAAGATGAAATAGTTCAAAATATAATTCATTTAAATGGGTTAATGTATAATAAAAACGATAGTTATTAGTTAACAATTACAAAAAGAGTGGAATATAAAATTAACTGTAATTATCTATTAATGTAAACAATCATTAATATAAAGTATAAAATAGATTGCTTACATTAATTCACTTAATGAAAAGATTCAGTAATAAAAGTGAGTATGGACATCATTTTTTTTTTTTTTAAATAAGAGTATGTAAATGTCAACGAATCTTTAGAAAGAAAAGTAATGTTAAATTTATAAATTTCATTTGAAATCTAAGAAATCTAAGAACTATATTACATCACAAATTTGTGTCTAATTATTTACCTAGTTAAAAATATTTACAAAATTTATTCATAGGTTCATTTACAAATCTATTTCTATGCATAAATTTAATTTAATTTTTTGGAATAAATTTAAAAGAATTACTAATTGCTAAAAATTCAAAATAAATTCTAACCACTTAAAATTGATTAAAAAAATTATTATTATGTTGAGTAAATTTTATCCCTATTCCATAAAAATATTTACAAAATTTATTCATGGACAACATTTACAAAACTATTTTTCAATTCCTTCTATTAGCTCACAGTCTCCCTATATATATCTTGTTCAAATTTTCAATCGTTCATAAAACACTTTTTATTCATCCACTCGAGTTTAAATACATTTTTTTGAACTTGTAGTGGATGACACTTGATATTAATACAGTTTTTCAAATATTAATTCATTAATTAAATTTAATTAATTAATTTTAGTTTTTTTAGATTTAAGTTGCATATATCTACCAATAGATGGCGCCATATGAGCTCAAAAAATGAATGAAAATTATTTATAAAGGACTTTCTGCAGTATAGTGAAAAAAATTGGAATTGACTTTAAAAACTTTTTTTTATATTACTTGTTATGTATAAATTTAGTTTAATTTTTCGAATTAACTTTAAAAGAATTACTAATTGCTAACATCCGAAAATAACTTCTAACCACTTAAAACTGTTTAATAAATTATTATTATATTGATTAAATTCTATCACGATACAATTCATAAATCATCATTTTTTAAACTATTATAATATTCCCATATTACCACTTTCTTCAGACATACTTCCCATCCCCCCAAAAAAAAAAAAAAAGAGCAGCAATAGAACAATGGAACACTAGACCACACACAAATACGTTCCATTTTGGGTGGATGTCTCACAGAAATAAAACAGATATCGTCTGATATATGAATCCCCCCCCCTCCATGTTTTTAAGAGAAGAAAAATAAATAACTGTTTTAAGGAAGTCAAAACCCAAGACTGCAATTATACTAGCTTGGCGATAACAAAGCAATTATGTTTCATCATCAGAGAAAAAAAACAGGCCAAAGGGCGATATATGGCGTTTTTCTGATGAATCACTGATAGAAGAAAGCATATAATTTTCGCCAAACATCTCGTTTGGCGAAATAAAAAAGAGATTCAAAGTTAAAGTTATGTGTTTAACCACAAAACACGAAGAGTTAGATATGTTGAGATATTACTGACAGTTGTAATTGTTGTCGGTATGAAAGCTAATGCGTTTTGGGAGGTAAAATGCATTTAAAAAGTGGATGTTAATGACTGACTAGGATCAGTATATTTTTTTAAAAAAGAAAAAAATGAAGAAACTGGATCTTAAATGGAATTGGATAAGTTTTTGTTTTTTAGTTAAGGTTTTACTCAATAGAAAATTTTTTTTTATTTTTATTTTTATTTGTACTTAATTATTTAATTTAAAAAAAAAAGCCTTAAAATAATTTCTTACAATTGATTCTTAACAATTCAGTTTTCAAAAATCTATAAGGTAATTAATAGCAATCAGAAGTATAAAAGTTAATAGACCTTGAGGAAGATAGTTGCTTAATAATGATTTAATAATTGTCCGTTAAAATTTAAAACAGTTGAATCTTTACAAATCATGCAATCTATTTTAAATTTCACGTTTCAAAAATTAAAATAAATATGTTAAGGATACATATTAGATATTCAATACACATGTATTTATAACAAAATGAAATTACGATTGCCTATCATTATTTTAACTTTTTAAAAATATTTCCTAGCAAAATTTTTTAATGAAATTTATTATTTCTTATGTGTTTTTATTCAGTATGAGTTTTTATTTTATAATGAAATTAATTAAAGTGTATGAGTTTTTAAGTTGTTGTTGTTCTAATACAGCTGACAATATAGAGACAGTTAATCTTTTGCGCCATAAGCAAAGGCTGCACCACTGTTACTCATTTTGCACTACCCAGAGGGCACGTGTAGCTAGCTTGAAGATATGCTACGGACGCGAGTAACTAAAATCGAAACGAAAATTTCACTACCCATGCCTGAATGGACCAGAAAAAATCCGTATACCGGAAAATCTTTCTGTTGTGTACGAAGACATGGGAAACAGCGTGTAATCTCCAGATGCTACCTTTAAATGTTCATTAAAAATGCGGCCATGGGTAATATTGAATCTGTAATATTTCTGACGCCATTGTAATAAAAAATGACGTCATATCACAATTATCATGATGTCGATTACCAGTGGAAATCGGCAGTGATTTTTTTCACAAAATATTATCACAAAAAACATAACAACTATGTGTGGTGAATAAATGATAAAAAAATAATTATTATTCTCCCAATCCCAACTACAAAACATCCAAATAACCTAAAAATCACTAAAGAACAGCACTTCAATGTATACTTAACGTGTCTACTTATCCGTCTTTCATGGACGCCACACACAGCAAAAATCCCCAGATGCTACCTTTTAAATCTTCATTCGAAATTGCAGTGGCAAAAATGTGCCCATGTACTGAATCTGTGTACTGAACAGTGTACAGATTCTGTACATTGCCCGTGTACTGAATTTGTAGTATTTCTGCCACCATTGTAGTGATAAATGATCTGATATCATGATGCTTATTACTGGAAATCTACAACAAATTTTTCACAAAATTTTATCAAAAAAACTTAACAACTATGTTTGGTGAATAAATGAAAAAATATCCCTATTTTTCTCCCAATCCCTACAACAAAAACATTCAAATAACGTCAAAACCCACTATGGAACATCACTTCAATGTCTACTTATCCGTCTTTCATCGGAACACCAAACACAGTAAAGAATCCCCAGATACTGTCTTTAAATGTTCATTACAAATTGCAATGACCAAATATGACCATGATCTGTAATATTTCTGCTGCCATTGTAGTGACAAACGATTTGATGCCATAATGATTACCAGTGGAAATCAACAGTGATATTTTTTTCTCAAAATTTTATCGCAAAAAGAAACGTAACAACTTTGCATGGTGAATAAATGATAAAAATAATTATTATTCTCCCAATCCTAACAGCAAAACACTCAAATAACCTCAAAAAAACCTCACTAAAGAACCAGCACTTCAGAGTCTACTTATCCGTCTTTCCTCGGAACACGGCACACACGGCAATCTTGAGGTGTACTAAACCGGAACAAACGATAGCGAGTAAAATAGTTTTCCTCCATGTAAATTTTCCACCGAAAACAGTAAATCTCGTTCCTCCATCGCATTTAGAGTGCAATCGTGAAGCACCCCCCCCACCCCCCGTTCCTGAAGCACCAACCAAACTAGTTCTTGTCTTTGTTTCCGCACTTTCAAGCCTTATTCTTCAGAGAAGCGAATTAAACACTGCCGCCTACTTCTTTCTTTGCTTGCTTGTTGTACCGGAGGTCTTGATTCCTGTTGGCACCTATTTAAAAAGCAGCCAGCAACGAAAAACTGACCGCTGCTATTACGGCTGGAGGGTCAACAAACCACGGAGTTGAAATCTGTCACTGCTTCAAGTGTGGGTTGCTGCAACGACCATTTAATCTGCGCCATGAAAAATGACTGCTACTTCTTTTGCATTTCGATATTTGAATATAAGCGACAGGCCCGATTGATGATTCTATTGTTCTTTGGATGGAAGATAGTTATGGCTTGTTGAGTGGTTAAGCTTTGACATAGGTTAAAGTTTGGCTAAATCTTAAATCAGCTCAACCATTTTGATCTGATGTATTATTTTTTATGCTATGAAACTACGTAATTAGCCATGATTAATATATTTGTTTACTTAAGTTGTAATAATATAGATATATAGATATAATATAGATATTAATGAGATTCTTTTAAAGATAAATATTATAATTAATAATTTGACAACAAGCGAGAAAAATAATTGGTAATTAAACTACAATAATGAATTTCAACGTGTCTATGGTACTGTGTTGACATTTTAACATAAAGGCTATATACTAAATACTAAATAAAATATACTAGGAAAAACGTATTTAAAATCAAATAAAAACTTTAAAAGTTAATATATTTTTAAGTTAATAATTTGACAACAAGCGAGAAAAATAAATAATAATTAATCTACAATAATGAATTTCAATGTATCTATGATAGAACGTTGGCATTTTAACACAGATAAAAGCACTAGGAAAAACGTACTTTAAAATCGAATTTTTTTTTTTAAAGTTAAAATATACTTACGAGACTTAGATTTTTTATTATCTGCTGTTACACTGGTGAGTTTGTACAATTTACGAACCTTAATTTATTGTTGAATATATATATTAAATAATCCTTTTGTTAGTGAATTAAGCGAATTGTGGCCTTCAATTATTCTTGTAGTGTCAATTCTATTAAATTTAAACATAACAAAAAAATCTGGATTTTTATGCTTTAACAAAATATCTTGGTAATGACATTCATGTGTATCTTATACAGTAATCTTGGCCAAAAAATAAAACTAAAACTGTATTAGTTTTAAAAGTGTAGTTATTGTAACTGTTAACTTGATATTACTGGATTGCCATAAATCAGATTTGTGTAGCAGAAATAATATACTGCTACATTAATTGCTGTGGTTTGTTTGATTTACGAATCTGGATTTATTGTTGAATATATTTATTAAATCATCTTTTACTAGAGAGTTAAGCGAATTGTGTTTTCAATTGTTCATGTAATATCAATATTTAAGCATAACAATAAATTCTGAATTTCAATTTCTATATATTCTAGTATAACTACTAAAAATTATATAATTTGGTAATCACATTCGTATCTGCTTTTTTACAATAAATCATTGGGTAAAAAATGAAAATAAATTTATTAGTTTTATAAGTGTAGTGGTTGTTGTAACTGTTAACTTGATACTACTGAAATGCCATAATCAGATTTATGTAGCAGTGATAATATACTACTACTTAACTAATTTATCATTTATTCATTAACCTTTTTTATAACATAAATAATAAAAATTTTAATAAACAATTATATTTGTTGTTCCTTTCTTTATTGTCTAATCCACTCACAAAAACCAAATGATTTTTTGGCGTCACATTTTTAAAGCTTCCAATACATTAATTACCTTAAAACCAATAACATCGCCACGGTCAGTTTCTAAAATGACCACTATTTCTATAACGATCGGAAAAATCGATAATTTTTTCATTATTTTCAAGCAATCGTTGCTTTTTACGTAATGAATCGATCTTGGTGAAGCCTGTACTAGTAAACGAAATATGTAATTTGAATTTAATGGTAGCAGCTCTGTCTCAAGTCAAGGAAAAGTTAGCCCAATATCTCCTTCTACATCGAGAAACGGTTATTTACAGA
>BPLR01020617.1:0-41048 GCA_021605095.1 Caerostris extrusa | reverse complement strand
AAGCTACGTATTGCTCTATAATATTTCCCCAGTACATTTTGATATGAAGTGTAGTAATTTACAATTATTATTGTTGCAAAATATATAACTCATCTTTGTGATAGTAATGTATAAAAAAATGGAGAGTAATTTCCCTGACACTACGGATATCACTATGATTTTACCATCGTGTGTGCGAAATATTAAGGATAAAAAAGAAAAAAATTTAACATTTTAGATGACTGGCCCAGTGACAAAGCGCGCAACTACTAGGCAGGAGAGGGCCGATGTTTGAATTGCAAGCGGCATTGTTGTAATCAATGTTTTCAGAAAACGGGAGACTAATGGAGATTGTGGAAGCGTGTAAAGCATATTGCATAGATAGTCAGGTTGTTTGGTGGGAGTTCTCCGGGCTTACTCCCATACGACTACAAATGCGGTGAATTACCCTCAAAAACCCTCCCCTAAATGACCCATCGGTGAGCTGTTCGTGGTCTACATGAGGCCCATCGATGTTCCCCTCCCGCTACGTATATCTAGATAAGGGGTGAGGTGTGGAAAAATAAAAATAAAAAGTAAGATTAATTAAGTATTTACCAAATTTGCATCAGGATTGAAAAGGCAAATGATGCAATACAAATTTTTACATTTATATAATAACGTAAAAGTCAGTTTAATACTCTTGAAATATTCAGCCAATTCTGAGAAATAAAGCTTTTGAAATAGACATGGAATTAATACAACAAATGGTCGAAACTTAAAGAGTAAATAATTCAATAATACTATATTTTGGAATGCAATTTCAATTATAATTAATATCAGAAATGAAGTGGCAGGATAAGCGGTACTCTAATGGCATTTTAAATTGTGTAACTTGATAATTAAAAAACACTTTTTTGCTTTCTAGACAAAATGAAGAAATATACCAAAAAAATATGCAAGGCGAATGGATGCAGATATTATTGGCAACGAATTTTTTTTTAAAAATTAAATTAAATTTTGCAGCTCTTAAGATTAAAAAACAACTTCAACAAGTTAATAAATAAGGCCACCAAAAAATGTTTTCTTTGCGTGCAAATATTGCATTTATTATTTTAATTTAAATAAAATCCACTAGATTTGAATCATACAAAGCAAGGAGGAAATGATAAGTCCACGAGTTACAGACAAGACGAAATAAAAAAAAAAATTAAGTAGAGGGAAAATGATGTAGAAGGAATTTAACATCGCAATACATCATAAATATTTTTTATCATCAACACAAATAATAATGAAGAAAAAAGGAGTAGCAGAAATTATTTGTTTTACGAAGGTCTTAAAACAGCTGCTCTTCCATGAGGTCGGTTATTCTGAACCGGTTTGTTGCAATGTCAGTTAAAGTGTGGGGAAAAATACTGACCACATAATTCGTGAACAAGACGAATTAATTAAGTAATTTACAACCACAGAAAATAGTATGTCTGTTTTATATACATTTCTAATAGTGATTAAGACTCTCACGACCTAAAGGTAATGCAAGGTTCAATAAATATTCAGATCCTAAGATTACCATTAACAGCAATCTTAAACTAGAAGTAATTTGTAAAATATATTCCAGAAATTTAAATTTCATAAAGTACATTAAGGTCTTCTAAAAGTATAAATGATTTATGTTTAAAACTTAAATTAATTAATTTATAGTATTCAATTCCATACGATACAAAAATCAATAAATCAAACCAATCTACAAAAAAGTACACAAAAACCTTTCCAAAGTTATCTCCAATAGAATTCATAGTTATTCAACAAAATTTTCGGATAAAAAAATTGATTATGGAAAATTGTTTTCAAAAATCCGATTCAACAAAATGAAAACTAAAAAAAAAAAACAATTTTCAGGATTTTTCAAAAGAATTAATATTTAACCAACTAGTTAAATCAAGAAGACATCATTGATTATTTTTCGAAAATCAAATGACTATTGAGGTCGATTAAGTTCATTAAAGAAACAGTCTATTTTTCTTTCATTCTTCCTTATTTTTTTATGCATTAAAATATAAAAAAATGTTTGACACAAAAAAAATTGATACAATCAATTGCTATGATAATCTTTAGAGATCCTTAAGAATTTTCTTCCTTAAGGAGGAGAAAAATAATTGCATGAACTAATACTAAATAAACATTATATTGCTGATTGTAAGAATTTTTTTATGTTAAAAATATTTATTCATTAAACAAAAGTGAATTTAAAATATTACTGGATAGAAAAACAAATAAGTTCAGATAAGTAACTACATTCATTAAATTTATAATTGTGGATCAGTGATATAATGCACACACAATAATCTACTTGAAACACCTGTGATGATTGTGCTATTGTATTATAATTTTATATATATTGACTGGACTCTCTATCCTCAGACAAGTCGGCTAGAATGCAGAAAACTCAGGAATTGCGTGCACTCTTCAAAAAAAAAAAAAAACACATACACACCTTAACATTAACCATTAGTGAATCCTAGATAATAAATTTACTGTATCAGTTCCTCAATCAACAAAAAATGATGAGAACGTAATTATTATTGAGAAACTATAACCCAAGATATGGAACTTGTCCCTTTACAAAGAGGGATTTGTAGTGCAAAATAAATAGCGCCCTATTATTCACAATGTAATATTTCAGGGTGGGTAGGAATTCCATCGAGAATTAAACACTTGATTTTAGATGAATTCACAAGAGACACCGCAATATCAAAGTGACGAGACTGAAATAAATGAAGCAATTTCGTAATGGCTTCCCCAAATCCATTTTTTAAAGTTATTTATTATGGAGTTGACATTTTTATGCCTGTTTTTTGAGGGATTATAGTATTTATATATATAAAAAGTGCTTACAAATTACTGGTGTAGTTTAATTAATAAACCACAAACAAGGCTCTAAGCGTTTATATATATATATATATATATATATTTCTTTCTTCGCATTTCTAACTTTAACGAAGTATAATGTCGTTAATTTTTTTTTCTTAACAAAAACACTCTGGCAGAACATTTTGTCAATCTGCATAAAAATCAATGCAAATTAAGAATTAATAATTAATTAAAGAAATTGTGGCTTGACACATTGTTCAACAATAATTTGAGCAATAATTATCAGCGATAAAGGAATATTCAAAGTGTTATACTGCTTTCGTTAAAAAAATAAAATTTCAGTAATAAACCAACAATATTATTAAAAAAATACGAGTGCAAAACTCGAGTAATAAAGCTCTTTTCTCTATACGTAATTAAATAACGACCGTTTAAAAACGCAATATTAATACACACAACCCTTTTTTTTTTAAAAATGTAGCATCATTCAGTTGCAGTTAATGTCATTCTTCGAAGTACAGAATACTTAGGATCATATTTAAAAAAAAAAAAACTCATGTCAAAAAAGTTATGGTGGTATATAATTTTTATTTTTGTCTGATCATTCTATTTTCCTGTCAATAAAATTGATATGTAGGAATTCCAAAACATTTCTTTTCATGGAAGACTGACGCCTAATATTTTAACCTTTAAATATGTCAAAATCAACTATACTATTACGATCATTTTATCAACTAAAATAAGAAATTTTTTGTGCAAATTTAAACGAAAGTCCCAAAAGAAATTTTTATTTGAAAGGTTAATAAATATATTAAACCAAAGTACAACTCATTCGCAAAACTTCACTTTATTCGGTAATGCGAAAGAATGCCAAATATCAATTATTCCGGAATAGAACGCAGTTGCCACACCACAACAGCTGGTATTTAAAATAAAAATAAATAATAAAAACAGGTTGCTCTGTATACATTTTTTTTTTTTTTTTAAGTATAAGACAAAAGTAGCTATGGCCCAAGCCAAGTGGATTGCAGATGCCAGGTGCAAAATTGGAAGGCCAAAAGAGCACCTGGCTCTTTTTCACTTGTGGCGATAGGTATCACGCAAGACGCCAAGTGAATGCCCTGCCCTGCCTAGCTAGGGCATTCCTCTGCAAACTAAATTAATTGTATAAGGCAACATGTGCCTCAATGCCCTATCCGTAATTTACGGCACCATCTAGCAAGTGTAAAAGTTGGTCCACATTTTGGGGCTGGTGAAGTGTCATGATTGGATGTCACCATTGAGGACACGGATGTTTTTCTTTCTCCCCCACCCCTTTTTATCATTATTATTATAGCGAGTTTACCTCATATCTTGACAGAAGTTAATTCCACGATGAAAATATGGTCCTGCCTTTTTCGAATATATTTCCACCTGTTGTAAAAGGAAAGGGGTCGTATTTGACGGATATGCTCCTAAGGCAGCACTTTTATGTTGATTAAAACAGGTGCAAATTAATGACAGTAAAAATTAACGAGATGTCGTCGATAAAAATGTCTTTGATGTGTTGATATTTCATTTAATACAGACTTATTCAAAATGAGTGTTTTGCTACCAATGTAGGAGTGTAGGACCAATTCAGATTACTGATTAAAAAGTAGTAACAATAACAAATATTAATCTATTGATTTTAAAAATAAAAGGTATTTATGAAATTGAAGAAGAGAAAATTTAAGTATTTAAATCTGCTCTTCGTCATTACTTAGTTACATTTCTATAGGGCAAAACCTGAATAAATGGACGAATATAAGACAAAAAAAAAAAAAAAAAGACATGGGAATTATTAGACTTACAATCAGTCTGCGTCACAAAAGTATAGAATAAACATTTCTTTTTTTAAAAAAATTCCATGTCTCATGTTAGTCCCATATAAAAAAAAAAAAAAAAAATGTATCGAGAACAGTAATGTGAGTATCATGAAACACTGGAGTGAAGGAGCTGAATATCACGAAATATAATCAATGAGTAAAGGACAAAAATTTCAGAACCAGAACAAAACATTGTTTGCAGTTTTAAGTTAATTAAAATATATAAGTATAAAAATAATCCTTGGGATATTTTTTATTTGAAATATACAAGTAAAATTTGATTGATTTAAAAGGCCGTGAAAAAAAGTTTTGAATCAACAAATTTATTTATTTATTTCTCAAATAAAAATTCAATATTTACATTGCTTGCCAAAACCCACGTTTTACTCTCACATGAAACCGATCACAATTATATTAAACCACGCGATAGTGATGGGGGAAAAAAGTCTACATAGAACCTGGCCATGCATGTAGAAAAAAGTCATAAATATAAAATTTCCTCCAGTTAAAGCCACCCTATAGAGTTTTATTTTTTAAAAAGCAGTAATGTAACAGACCTTATAATAGGGTCATCTTTTTTTGAATAGGATACTTTTTCGTTTACAATTAAACAGTTAGTTACAGGGTACTTTTAGTATTAAATCAGAAAAGTAAAAATAATCGTTAGTAATCGGTCACCAATCCTCAGCAAATGAATGTTGACTAAATTACACTTTTCAACCGTAATTAAGTGATGAATCAAAAAATTAAGCACATGTTTTTGCTCAGACTAAGATTTTCGACTCTATCATAAACAATAAACAAGTTAATTATTCTTGTAACTGGTCCTTTTTTCTTTCTTTTAATCTTTCGATTAAATACAACATATTGAAACAGATTTATATCTTTTACAAAAACTTCAACAGTTCTATTTCATATTTCTGAATAATAAGACAAAAAAAAATCGTTTTAAAGTCTAATATATCTTTAAAAATATTCGTTAAAAGGAAAAGAAAGGAAAGAAACTTGTTTTTTACTACAACAGACACAGAAGACTGTTTTTTCAGCTGCTAAACTAAAATCCTTAGCGACGGCGAAAGAAAAAAAAAAAAAAAAAAAGAGAGAAGAAAAAAAAAAATGCAGTTAAACATTGATGAATCATTGCATGCATCCATGACTATTACATAATAAACTTGGTTAATGTCTCATTTTCCTTTCATAATCTGAGGAATGATGTAATGCAATATCTTTTACCAATTTTCACAATTTATTCTTGGAACATGAAGAAATATAGATTAGAACAATTCAATTTAAATTAGTAATTATTTTGAGAATAAAAGATTGCAAAATGCAAAGAATTGACATATTTCTACATAAATCTAAGGAAATAAATGTAAACGTAAGAAAGTTATTTCAAAAGGTAAAACCAAAATTAAAATATTGATTAAAAAAAAATCTCAGAATGAATTGCATAATAACCAAATATTGAAGAAATAAAGATTTTAATTAAAATTTAAGCAATGTACATATCACATCGTTCTACATTTTTTTCTTCTTTTTACTTTTATATTGATGGTCGCTATATTATAAATATAACGTCTTAAACACAAATTAATTTTTTAAAAAATACAATCGTTTGAATTAACATGTACTGTTCATAAAAAATTTTTATTCGCATATTTTGAGATTCCACTGAAACATATTCAACAACAACATTGTAGAATCTAAGTACTACAAATTGAGTTAACTTCAAAGTTTTAAGCATTATAAAGTAATATTTTGAAATTTTAATTTTTGATAATGACAAACGTTAAGAGGTCAAAAAATAATTAGGATAAGTGGCATCTTCTGTTGATAATAATACATTAAATAAAAACACTGAAACCAATTGAGTTTCAATAATTCTTAAATTTTAAAATTTACTTTTAAATATTAGTTATTCGACAATGCTCATTCATGTTTTTCTGTAAACAATTCTTAGTTCTTGAGACATCGAATTACCAAATTTTGTTACAAGGGACTTCTTTAATACATAACTTTGCACAGTATAGTTGTGTGATACATTTGCTCAATTCTCTCTCTCTCTGTAATATAATTGAACGCATGCAATTCATATTTGTATCTCATGCAGGAAATACATGTGGCATAATTTATGATATGCAGCTGTTGTACTAATAATTCATAAATATTTCTACGGACACTTCACAATACTATCTGATTATCTAAATAATACTAGAATTTCACTCAAAATAAATTCCAGCGATTATTACTTCAACAGCAAATCATCTTTCCATGAAATGGTAACAACAACAATTCAAAACGAAACGAAAATAAGCAAGCAAAATGCCAGAGAGTAAAATTTGACAACCTGTCTAGCCCTAACTAAGTAACGTCATCTCAATTTCAACGTAAAAAAACCCCTTTCAACGAATAAGATAATTATTATCCGGTAAATGAATAAGCATTCACCGAAGAGGGCACTCAACAGAAACGTGAGTATGGTATTCTAAACAACGGTTCCGTCGCACTTATTATTTATCGGTGAAACCCGGAGCATCGGTTCAGTGGCCTAAACAGCGATCCCCGCCCAAAGAAATTAAAATTCCCTTACACGTCCGTTCCGATTAGGTAGACTCAATAGACCGGAAGCTTCCGTCTGTTTGAAAAAGGGGGATTTCGGGAAATCGTAGGGGAGGGGGAGGGCACGAACCATCTGGTCTGTAGACTTGTTGCAAGTTACCCTGCGGTCGCTTTTCGTCGGTGACCTTGAAATTCATGCACTGCCACAACTAAGACATTTAAAACGCAGAATCCTTTGGCTCGTTTCAGGTATGGCACATTTCTGATGCAGAAATTAATTACATATTTAACAGACTTTACTTGCGTTTTTTTTTTTTTTTTTTTTTTCCCCAAGAGAAAAAAATGCGTAATATGTAGCGCAAAAGAATATGTTTTATTTTAAATATAAAAACCTGAATAAAAAGAAAAGATATACGAAATTCTGTTTAATTTCGCAATTGTAAATCCTTCTCTATCTGTTTCAAATCTGGCTCTTCATTATCTGAATTTGCCCAAGCGGAGTTACATTTCATTTAAAATGTCAGTTTTTTAAACTATCCTATACTTATCCTTCGAGTTATCCAATAAGTAAAATTCAGGACATAAATGAAATATATATATATGTCATCAATCTGCAAGCAACGAATATTACAGACATGAATATACATTGCATCAATTTAGTTCTCCATTATTAAAGATCATTAATAATTTATGAAGTCGTTATTTAATTTCTTATTTTATTACTACGAAGATTTTAATTTAATGACCATTTACAACTATATTAAAAAAAAAAAAAAAAATTACTACCTTTTATTTCCAAAATGTGATTGCACTATATACCACATTTTAGCTTTAAGATAAGCTCCTCGAAAACTTCATAAATATGTAAAAAATAAATAAATTATACTTACCTTTTAGAATAATTTCTTTTACCAAATGCATTTACGTATTTCATCTAATTAATTAACTATTACCTACTGAATCAGTGGAAATCAATATAATATTAAGACTATTGCATGCTTGATTCATAAATTTTTATGAAATAAATGACACATTAGCGTTGTGAAGACAGAATCTGTATATTCATAGAACTAACCAATTTTTTTAATACTGAGACAAATTTACAACTATGTTACATTCTAGATAAAAATGAATGCCTGAAAATTCTGCAACACAAAATTCTAAAAGCTCTAACAACTGAACTCTATAAAATATAAATATACGCTTAGGGGTTAAATCCATAAAATTTTAAAGCGGACAAAAATTACGGAATTATACAAATCAACCGCTTTAAACCGCTGGAAATTAAAAATTTTTAACCTAAAAATTCCAATTTCGCAAAATCTTTAATACATTTTTTTAGAATAAAGGTAATAAAAAATTAATGAAGTATGAAATACACAGACAAATTTTCAATAAACTTAAAAGGTATAAAATTTTGTTTTAAATACCTGGTAATGCAAGTTATACGGTAAGCCATTGTTGCATCCCATGGTTGTTGTGCCAGTGTCCCCCCGCAGTTCGGGAAGTTCAGCTGGCCCACAAGATTTGAAGCACTATTCTCAAAGGTAAACATTTCAAATATATTTTCGGCAACAACAAAAAAAAGTGAATAAAACTCCACAGTAGTGGGCTTCTTGTTCTGCACAAAAACTAAAAACGCAACATCCTGATTCCAAAACTTTTGTAGGTTACTAATTCTGTCATACTGAAAATCGACATCCAAGCATGAGAATCGTTGGATGCAGTTAGACGCAACGCGACTTAGTAACTGCTGCTAAAGATTTTACCCCGCAACCGAAGTGGGAAGCCAGACTACCACATTGAAACTTTTGCTACGCGCCAAGTTTGGCGAGAGGGAAAGCTGATAAGAGAATGAAACTATCTTGGCATCTCATTGGCGCCTATGGAAAAAAAGCGTCAATTTTCAAGGATTCGTTTTGTTTATTTCTGTAGTGGGCCAAGTATTCGCATTTTTTTTTAAATGGATCTAGAATATAATTTTAAAACTTAATGTGACTTAATGATATCCTTTTGCAATAGACTGAATATTAAAATGAACACATAGGAAAATATAAGCTATCAATAGGGACTACGGTTATATTGTAACATGAATTTTTCTTTTGACTTATCAGTTATCAAAAATACGCAGTGATGGGTTTAGGCTTAGGCGGCAAATTTTTAGAGGCGCCAAAATTTTCGAGGCGGCAAAAATTTGAAATCGATTTTGTTTTTTATCAACTGTAAGACCGCATTTTAATGCTTCTTTTCTTTGCTTTGACAATACCTCAAGATGTTAATATTTATAGGGTAGAACTATTTTTTAAAATATTCAATCGTGTAAGTAGTAAAATTTAAAATATCTAACAAATAGGTACTAAAAAAAAAAATTGATGCCTAAATAATGCCTAAATAAAAATAAAAATAGGTGCCTAAATTCAATATCTAAATTTAATTCGAATCCATTATTGATATTCGTATTATTATTATTATATATAAGGGCGTCAAATTAACTTGGATCTAGGGCGCCATTCAACCTAAATCCGTCACTGAATATGCATTTTTAAAAAGTTGTTCCTAAGAATATTTTTCAGAATTTTTATTACAAAAGCACTGAAGAAAAAAAAAAAAAGTAAAAACATTTTTTAAAATTAATTAATTGACAACTCTTTGATACGTATGCAAGATACATTAAATAAATATATATATATATATTTCTCAGTATTTCCCACTCAGTAGAAAACAAAACACAACGTACATAAAAACAAAAGGTTTGGTGAAATCAGGAATTTATTTGCAGGTACATAAATTTTATAACTTTCTCTTCTTTACTTTCTGCAGCTGCTTTTCCTCGAAACGAAATTACAACCGAATTAACAACATCAACCCCATAAAAATTATTCTAATTTCAGGTCACACTTTTGATTTTTTTTTTTAAATCACAAATTAATCCAAAAATTACTTCCACGGCATTGCTATTGAACAAAAATTGTTAAAAGTAAGATATACCATTTATACTACATTAAACTTAAACGGGTAGTTTTTTTTTTTTTTTTTAAAAGTTAATTATTCATTTCTGTTATGGGAAGAAAAGAAAAGACAATTTGAGCCAGTGGTTCTCAAAAATTGGGGCATGACTACCCAGGAACGAACGGATAGACTGAAAGGGGGATGCACCCAATTTCTTACAGATAAAAAATAAAATAATAAGTAACATTTTTTGAATGAACACATCTTTAATGGTTATAAATTTTAAAATAAAATACAATTACTTTCCGATTAGTAAGTTAATTCCTCTTTTTACACCTGAAAACATTAAAGATTCTGATTACATGAACAATTATTATTCGGCTACTACCAAATAACATGTTAAAGCTAAATATTTAAATACCACTACACATTTCATTCATGATATTCAAAAAGATAATCAATTATTTTTGTAATAAGAAAACATGAAAGCTACCATGATGTTTAATGATGAAAATAGGATTTGGAAAGAGTGCGCAAATTAATTTTCCCTTGATAAGGGTAGCCCAAAGGATAAAGCTTGAGAACCACTGTCTAAAACCATTTGGTGCGTCACTTGAAAAACAACTAATCAAAAGATGAAAGGTGGAAATTATATATATATATATATATATATATATATATATATATATAGAAAATGATAAAAGTATAAAATGTTTTACATTTTAATAATGCTGCACAAATATAAAATGTTTTACATTTTAATAATGCCGGACAGCATAAAATGTTTTACATTTTAATAATGCCGGACAGCAGAAAAAAATGTTTTACATTTTAATAATGCCGGACCAACATAAAAATGTTTTACATTTTAATAATGCCGGACAACATAAAAATGTTTTACATTTTAATAATGCCGGACAACATAAAAATGTTTTACATTTTAATAATGCCGGACAGCATAAAAATTTTACATTTTAAAATAATGCCGGACAGCATAAAAATGTTTTACATTTTAATAATGCCGGACAGCATAAAAATGTTTTACATTTTAATAATGCCGGACAACATAAAAATGTTTTACATTTTAATAATGCTGGACAGCATAAAATGTTTTACATTTTAATAATGCCGGACAGGAAATGTTTTACATTTTAGCATAAAAAAATGTTTTACATTTTAGTAACGCTGGATAGCATAAAATGTTTTACATTTTAATAATGCTGGACAGCATAAAAATGTAATACATTTTATGCTTTCCAACAAACCTGAGAATAATTTTTTTGTCTATATTTCAAGTTTTTGCTTTAAATAGCAGAAATATCAATGATATATGAAAATGAAAAATAAATGAATGAATGAATGAATAGGAAATGAATGAAATTTTGGGATATAAATAGTTCATTGATTCATAAATAAAATAATATGGAAGAGCGGAACACAGTCAATTAATTAATATTGGATGACAAAACACTATCAAACGAAATAATTGTTTCTCTTTCTTTGATTTCATAACAACCTATCACCTAATTAACAACGTAGAATGAGCAGAAAGTGAAATATTTGGTGAATTTTTGAATCTAGTTAAGCTCCTAAATAGCAAAACCATGTTATTTCACGAAAAAGACCCTACGTATTTCCCCCTCCCAGACAAGCCTCAGGGAAACCTGACCTTTCTGACATTGGTATTTCAACAGTAGTAGTGTCTACATTTCGTAATTTTCAATACAGTATATAATTTGACCGATGGCTATGACCTTATTTTACACTGCTCGATTTTTGTGGACACTTTTAATTCTTATTGTTGTTCTAGTTTAAGTTTCTATCCAGTTTTTCGTTGCCTCAAGCTCCATTTGGTATTTATAGGCGAAATCTTCACTACTCATTTCACCTACTTTTACAATCTAAAGAATCTCACATTCCCACACTAATTGTTTTGCCATTAACAAATATAAGATACTTGTATAACTGTATTGATAAATTATCAATTTTGTGCTTTAGGCTGTAGAGCGTGAAAAACATCTAGGACAGACTAAAAAATTTTAGAACAAAATCCAAATATTTGGGAAAATAGCTATAGTGCACAATAACAAATATATTTCATCAAAAAGGCGTAGCGATGAACCGAAACTGGGGTTTAACATATCCTATAACTTTCTAAACACAAATTCTTCAAGAAATTATTTAATGAAAGCTTCTTATGTAAAAAACATGAAATACACTCATGTCCATAAATTAAGGATAATTCAGAATCACACAGAAATTGAACTCTAAAATAAAAATTTCACCTGTAGAATTATCACACACATCTTGAAGAAGAATATGCAAATTACAGGAAACCACCAGATAGGCGCGGATAGTACGTCACAATGACGAGAGTGTAAGAGAGGGGTATATAAGGAATGGTGGCAAAGAAGTAAAATTGTTCACAAGCGCTTTAAAAGCCTTTCAGTGCAATAATCGCATAGTTATGGCACAAAGGAAGCATTTGGATGATTTTTTACGTGGTAGAATTATCGGACGACTGGAATGTGGACGTACCCAGCTGGAAGTATCCGAGGAACTTAGAATCGCCCAGATTGTCATCTTCAGGCTTTGGCAACGATTCCAAGATGATGGTAATGTGAGTAGATGTTACAGCACAGGTCGCCCCCGAGTTACAACGCCGAATAAGGACCGGTATTTAGCAGTTACTGCCAAAAGAAACAGACGGAGCACAGCATCAGACCTGTCCGTCAGCTCTCTTCAACTACCGGTACGACAGTTTCAAGGCAGACCGTGTACAGACGCTTAGGGCACATTGGTCTATATGCTCGTAGGAATGTCGGATGTGTTCCACTTACCACAACTCACTGTCGCCTGCGATTAACCTGGAATAGAGAGCATGCATTGTGGACACCGCAACAGTGGTCTTGTGTGATGTTTTCCGACGAGTCCAGGTTTAGTTTGCAGTCTGATTCTCGCCGGACTTTCATATGGAGAGCGCCATGTACCAGTTACCACCAAGAGAACACCATTGAACGACACCGTTACGGTGGTGCAGGATGGCTCGTTTGGGGAGGAATTATTCTTGGTTCCAGAACTGACCTGCATGTTCAGAGTGTAACCATGACAGGCCACATCTATCGGGATGTCATTCTGGAACAACATGTACGTTTGTTTCGGGGCGCCATGGGTGCTGAATTTCTGTTTATGGATGACAACGCCTGTTCTCACCGTGCAAACATTGTAGACGAATGTCTTCAATTGGAGGATATCACCCGTATGGATTGGCCAGCATACTCACCGGACTTGAATCCAATAGAGCATGTGTGGGATATGCTTGGCCGATGAATTGCAGCCCGTCAACCCCCTCCCACCTGTCAACCGGAACTTCGGAGGGCATTGCTTGATGAGTGGTGTAATATTCCCCAAGATCAGATTGATAATTTGATACTCAGCATGCCTAGGCGTTGTAAGGCCTGTATTGCATCGTCCGGGAGACATACTCCATATTAACCATCATACTAACCATGTTATACTGTTTTTTGTAAATAGGTTTTTTTTTTTTTTTGAAATTTGCTCCAGGGAGTAAAAATCGCAATTTTTATTAATTATGTCAAACATATAGCATCTTTTTTGCTCTTTACCTTTTGTTTAATAAATAGACTTTACAAATAAGACAAATTTGTTTTGCTTCTGTCTCTTTCTTTGCCTGAACTTCATTATCCTTAATTTATGGACATGATTGTATTATTTTTTATATTAAAATATTTCTAACTTAAAAAAATGCCATTTCAATTTTGTTTTTTATTTTCAAAACTTCCAAAAATCTTAGTAGAAATGCCAACAATTTGACTTCGAATAAATGCGAGTTAGTTCTGTTCAACTGTGAAATAGCTATACAACTGATCGGTAAAAATGAATACAAGAACACAAATATTTCAAAAGATACAATAGGTCGATAATCCCAATAGTATGCAAGAAGTCATTTAAAATAATTTGATAATTATTTAACATATTTGTCATCTCACAGCTGACAACATCTTTTTAATAATACACAAGATTTATATAAAAAAAAAAAAAAATGAAAAGTAAATGATTAAACCTGCAGGACATTTTACGCCACATAATTTTATAATAAAAGGATAAAACAATAAAATACAAAATCTTAACAATTAATTATTCTAATAACTCGGCTAAGAGAAATTTTAATCAGGCCATTTGAAGATAATAACAAAGAGATATTCTTTTCTATAATTAATTTGCCCTTCCATGAAAGATTACTGCGAGTGTTTCGTCTCCATTAATTGTCACAAGAAAGAAAGAAAAAAAAAAAAGAATCTACTTATTATTTACAAATAATACAAAAACTACGAAAATTTGTTTGCGATATCTAGTTAAGGATCAAATTCCTTTCAAGAAAGACAATCTTGCAGCTGTCTTGATTTCTGATATCTTCCTATTCGATTACTCTGTCAAAAATAATTACGAACAGTCCCCTCCCAAATTCTTTAAACTACCTAAGTTAAAAAGAATCCCTTTTATACGAATTCCAACAGCGAAAAACATAATTGCATTTTTTTTTATATGTGTTAAAAAGAAAACATTTGTACAAAAACTTGCTACATTAGGATGTAGTAAGTTTTTGCGCAAATGTTGGACGAGACATTTGAAGTTGAAATATGTTATTAATTTTCATTGACTTTTTCAATATCATTGGTCTATTTAGCTTCAAGCGCGGATTATTATTATTATTTTCCCCTAAGCATATATACTCCACAAATGAGTTGGGGGTAAAGCAGTAGCAAAAAGTCCCCGCAAATTTAAGATTTCTAAAAACTTTCTATTAAAGGCTATAAAAAAACATTTTTACACAATTTATTGAATGCACTTAAACTTTATATATCTACTAACAAAGAATTCTGCAAATAGGTGTAGTTGGAAAGAGAATGAGTAGAATTATTACGTGAAGACATCTCACCGAAGTTCAAATAATTTTATATACCTATACCAAAATCTACGAACTATTTCTTGCTAAGGAAACATTCTACAAATCAAGCAGCAGCGTAGATAATACAACCATTTTTTTATAATATAAATGTAATTTTTAATGCCTGCATTATATTTTTTTATGTGCAAGAAAATACAAAACGGGGAAATAAATTTGCTCAAGAAATCACTTAGCCGCTTTCAAAGACTATTTATTTACTTTGTTCAATATAACAGAAAAGCTTTCAAAGTTTAAAAAAAAAAAAAAAAAAAAAAAAAAAAAAATGCAGCTGGAAGGAAAACACATAAACTTCGAAAGGGGTTAGGGGTTGCAATAATTTACTCAGAACATAACTCCCTTTTTACAAAATTCGAGGTCGAGAAAAAAAAAAAAAAAAAAAAAAAAAACTTATCTAGCAAATTACGAGAATATGTTATAATCTTCCGAAACAAATACATATTTAAACAATAAAAAAGGCAAAAAACTGGTTTTCAAATTGCAATTTATTTCTCATCTCACTTACGACTTAAAATCTCAACAGAAACAGGAAGAAATAAGTATTTATCAACCTCAATTATTTATCTCGAAAGAAATTAATGGGGACTAGACTTAACCTTAACGTTATCACCTGTTCTTCACTTTACACGCTCAGCCAAGTATATATACTTTAAACGAAATTCTCACAAATTCAGTGAATTGAGTATATCTTTTAATGAGAACTTAATATATTGCATGCTGTTCACAGTTTTAAAAAACATTCAGGTAATAAATGCGTTTGCTTTGTAAAACACATTACTGTAACTAAACTGCGCCAATTTTTTTTCTCAGTAAAGAAGTTATTAACTAATATAACATCCCCACTGCTGCCCTATTGGCAACGAGCGCAACTAGCTTGCAGGAAGACTTAGGTTCGAAATCGGTTACAGCGTCCGTTGAAATCACTATTTTCAGAAACGAAGATTCGATGAGTTGATTTGGTTTGTCGCTCTACTATCATTTTGTGCACACTTTAGGCTAATTAGACCGGGACCTACAGTTTAACGTGGATCTGAACAACTAAAAACGTCCATGCCACCGGCAGGATTCGAACCTGAAAGCCTGTGGTACCAAAGGCCAGAGTGCTAGACACTTGGCCATCAGGCAGCGGAAGATTCGATGGAGATTGTGACAACATAAATGCAACATCACGCATCAAGAGCAAGCTGTCGGGATGGAGTTTTCTAAACTTTTTACCATAAGACACGCAAATGCAGGGCAGTTATCCCAAAAATTCTCCTGAAATGCAATGTTCTCCCACCGATGTTAAAAAAAAAAAACGTAATTGTTTCCATCACTACTAAATAACTTCATAATTCATTCAATTAAACAAGAAGAGGAAATGTATAGTTTGTATTTTATGCATGTCAGATGCCGCAAGATTTTTATTTTATTGTTAACACATCCTCTTTCACATTACACTCCATAAAAATTTAATTCGGCATAAATAATTATGGAATATCATAATAGCTATAAGAAACACTATAATTTATCCGATTTAAGTAATTATATTGTCTACAAAAAAAAATTATGTTACTTTTTGCTTTTAAAGTTGTTAAACATTTTATGTTTGTCCATATGTTAAGGTAACTTTTAAAAAAGCAAAAGTAAGAAGGGGAAGGATGATGATGTGGCACAATTAACACATTCGTGACAACATTTTCTTTTTCTTCCCCATCCCTCCGGTCGTACATTATGCTGCTCCATACTGAACGCACGATATATATAAAAGATTTATTATTGAAAAATAATTATGAACTAGTTAGAGAGATCTTATCAAATTACTAAGAATTTCATAATGTCTTTCAATCATTTGCATACAAGTCAGACACAAACTCTAAAGAATTAGACTAAAAATAGATAGTATGAATATGAAACAAATACTTTATTATAACATAAGAATGGGTGGATTCTCTACTTATTAGATGTATCACCACTGCCTCCAATGAAGAAAGAAGCTGCTATACGTGAAGAAAACCAGGAATACGCACACTAAGCCAGTCAAACGACGGCGAAACATATTGTAAAAATGCATTAGTTTGCTAATTAAAGATTAACCTCTTGACTCCCTTGGTCACATATGTGGATATTTAGTTTTTATGATTATAATTATTATCATTAATAAAAATACCAAAAATTTGATAAATTATTTGCTACAGAATCTCTCAACAAGAAAAATACAAAATCTTACCGTGTGGCTACACTGATAACGGTATTTATGGTTTACTGTGGCGAATATGAAAATAGCATAGAGCAGTATTTCGACCTTCAGTGTTCTCAGATTATTTGAAAAAATCGTTAATATTTAATACAAATAATACCAGATGTATAAAATATATTTAGTTTTTAATAATTAATACTACGAATAATAATGAATAATTGATACCCGGAATATATAAAATCATCTTACTTATAAATTACTAATAACGCTCAGCCGCCACAAACATGAACGTTATGGTTTTTGTGTGCATTTTAATTTGTTTTTCAAACTTTTTTTTTTTTGCTTTTTTGAATAAAATGAACAAATCGTAATAAAAAACAAAAATTGAGTCATTTTTTTTTTTTTTTTTTCACACTATAAAAAAAAAGTGTCTTTGAAGAGGTAAAACATTATTTTTAGATTTCCAAAGGATTCAGGAAAATTTTGTGATATATTTTTCCAACTCTATACAAAATTCCAATTTTAATCTTATACAAAAATTATCAATCTTAAAAAAAATTTTTGACAACTTACAATAAAAAAATATGTGCAATTTTAAATGGTCTCTATTTGTTTTAACACTCAAAATTATTTTCTTCTTTTGGAGTTTTCACAATTTAAAAAAAAAATTATTGAAAAACACACAAAAAACTCGACTCGATACGTCCTGGATTAATCCGATAATTTAAAAAGAGACGCCTTTTAATAGTAAAAATAGTTCGTAGTTGACTAAGACAAAAAGGAAGATAAAATTAGTTCACTATATCATAAACGAAAAAAAAACCTTAACTATTCAAATTTTAAATTTTTCATTGTTGACTTACACACGTACCATGACAACCCTAGGAGAAAGAAAAGAAAAAAAAATCCTCTCCCTCCACGATCAATTCCGGGGAGAGAGAGAGAGAGAAAAAAAAAAAAAACATTTGCTCCCCAATACCAAAAAGAGAGGGATACAGTTTTAAAATAACACAAATCAAAATGAAAAGCCACATTAATAACACTAGACGACGCTCCTTGCCCAAAAAGGATGCGCTTTTAATCTCCCTGACACAAACCGGACAAAATGGTGAGGGGGGTAAAAAGAAGTACGATTTTGGAAATAGATTAAGAAACAGAAAAGAAAGCAAGCACACATTAAAAAAAAAAAAAAAAAAAAAAATAGTCACAGAATTTTGCCCTTTAAACGCTGTGGCAGAATGTGAAAGATTTCAGAGGTGGTTGGTGGAGGGGAGCACCTTTCTCTGGGATAACGGATTGAAGTCCCTAAACGGAAGCAGAGCAGCAGATGTATGTTACGCTCTGTAACCACACAATATTATCCCAGGGATGCCTTTTCCACCTGTTTCGCATTGGTAATACAGCTAGAAAGGGGAATGTTTAAAGTCGTAAAATACAAAGAGATGGTGTCCGACATCTATTTATTTAATATCTATTCACATGCGGTTATTTATTGTCTCCCAGAACTTATGCACCAATTCAATTCTTTATACGAAACAATAAATTTCATAACTTTGATAATGAAAATGCTAAAAAAAGGATATGAATCTCGAAAAAAAATAACATTTTATGATGTGATAGTATTTATCATCCAAATGCTTCGAAACAGCATAAATAAATTCTGCATGTTGATATTCCTTCATGAATTGAAATAATTCATGAAAAGATAGTTACGCATGCAAACGTATTTTCTTTTAACACATGTTGCATTTTTATAACTGCTTTATTTAACTTCATTTAAAAAATATCATCAGTTATTTCAATGCTGTGGTAGACGAAAGTACAAGTATCACCTTCGCTATATATATCTCGGAAAAGCCATGCGGCCATTCATGATTATTAATTTATTTAATATGAATTGATGTTTACGGTTATTATCCTGGAGTAGTGGTAGTGGTTTGGCGATGGTAGTGTTACTTCTGGAACTTCTGGCATATACTTAAAACGACTTAAGAACAAAATTAGTTTGAAATTTACCAGTGTAGTGTGTTTTTGTGTTGATTTTCTGTATTTTCTTTCAGTTCTAGCTTTTGGTCATTCATAATTTCCCCTGCAAGCCTTTTCTTTGTCTAATCCATCCCCGATGTCGCCCAACAAGAAGGAAGATAACCACGCCACCGTCGACCTTTCTTCACCAAAAGAAAACGGCCCCCATCTCGATGAGGCAGAAGATGAAGAGATCGAATTCATGATGCCGGAACCCCCCGACGGCGGGTGGGGGTGGGTCGTTGTGTTCTGTTCTTTCATGATCCATGTCATTGTCGATGGAGTCACCTATACATTTGGAATATTTTACTTAGAGTTCTTGAGATACTTTGGAGAGAGCAAGGGAGCCACGGCATGGGTGGCATCGATTATGGTGGGAACGACGTTCTGCGTTGGTGAGCTTCACCTCAATCCCTTTGCTTAAATAAATTGCCAATTTTATTAAGGTTACTATTAAACAGACAGGGGTGTAAAGTCGACCAAAAATTTCCCCACTCCAGAGTCGGATTTTTTACATCGATTACCGACTGTTTTCCATAATTTTATGGATTTAGAATAATTTGTGAAATAAATTCGATGACTTTTACTAAACAAATATATATATATATATATATATATATATATATATATAACAATTTTTGTATAACAATTTATTTTTTATAACTTAATAAAGGTGTATTATTTGTACTAACTTGTAAAAAATGCACATATTCTAATAAATACAGTGCCAAATTAGCGGGTACCAAAGTGTTATAGAATAGTTTAACACAAGCAAAAAGAAAATTTGACATTTTAAGCACAAAAATGCTATATTTGTAATATATTAAATCTTATTTTTCCTTAATAGCAGAATGGCTATTATAATATCTTCTTTCATTGTTCATCCAAAATAGCTTTTTTGTAAACCTCAGTACTAAGAACATCTCACAGCACACACGTGCTTTGCTGCTAAAGCAGTAGGTATCTTTTCTACTGTTTTAATTGCTGAAAGATGCAATTGAATTGTCTCCTTAACATTTAATTTTAATCTTAATTCCTAAAATTTTGGAAAAATAAAATTTGTTTTTAGAAAAGAATCGGGGGTCAAATATTTAAGCCGACTCCTGATTTCGGCACCATCAAAAATGTTAAAACTCTGAATCCCCACCTCTGCTATTAATCAAGGTCATTCTTCTTCAACAGCCCCATGGTGGGTCAAGGCCGTCTGCCTACTGGCAGATTTCAGAGACAGGAGATGCTTTCTTTTTAGGGGGAAGTTGTTAGACATACGCCTAACCTCTACAGTTATATTTGATTGGCACCTACGGTTTAAAGTGGATTTCAAAACACCACAAAAACATCCATGGCGTCGCTGGAATCAAACTCGAAACCTGTGGCAGAGGGCACCAGAGCGCTAATCACTCGGCCATAAGGTCTCAATCAAAGTTATTAGGACCACAAAATAAATTGCTCTTATTTTTTACACAATCACACTTTAGTATAACAAAACAAACCCTTTGTGCTTTTTAAATGAAAAATATCAGTCTATAAGACATTATAATTAAGATTTGAAGCGAAATTTTTTTATTCCCCATATAAATAATTAAGTTATTTGCATTTCGATTTAGTGCTTTTACAAATTAAGGAAAGGTTTTTTTTAAGGTCCTCTCGCTAGTGGTTTGACGAATCAGTTCGGTTGTCGGACGGTGACTATTGTAGGCTCCATACTAGCAGCGTTTGGTCTCGTGGTGAGCATCCTGGCGCCAAACATCACTTTCCTCTACTTCAGTATAGGACTATGCACAGGTTTGAGCTCAGTTCATTATCATTGCGATTAATGTAATATTAGAAATCATCTTTTAAATGTGTATTTTTCTATCTAGATTGCTTTTTTGATTACAGTTAACAATTTAAGTATACATTTTTGAGAATTGTTTTGAAGAAAATTAAGTTTTTGCATCGCTTTAAACTATGATGAATAATAAATTATTTTTATCTTGTTACGAAATATTTCTGATTTAACAAACTATTAAAATAATTTGAAATCCTATTGTTCAAATCTTATCAAAACTTTTAATCGTCAAAAAAAAAAAAAAAACATTAATAACCATGCTGCTAATTACTGATGGAATTGAATGAGTATGAAATTCAAAAATATTCATGTGCTAATGAAATTTAAAGAGTAAGTTTCATGGCCACATTTCATGATAACCATGTAAATTAAGAAATATTAAACAGTGAATAAGAAATGTATCATTTGTTATTATTACTTCAAATTTACCAAGAAAATCAATCCGTTTTTAAGTTATACATTTAGCATTGAATATTTTAAACTAATAAAATAACATTAAATTGCTCAAATATTCTAAAAACTCTATTGTTCTACATTAATTTTAATTACTGATGAACGTCAATAAAATACAATCTAGGTATTTAGTAAATAATAATATGTACACATGTATAATAATAATATACTCATACTTCATAAAGCAAATATGAAATAAACTTAAGTTTCGAATTAATATATCAAAAAATTTTTAATGGTTAATGTAATATGTTGTTGTCACAAGAAAAGTCTGAAATAAATATGTTGTTGTTTCTTATCCCACTTCGTCGACAGCAGCATCTAGACCAATCCCAAGAACCCATGTTGTCTCATAGGAGGAGGGAAGGTGGTGGAGTAGCTTCTGTTGTGGTGAAGGTAGGTTAAAGTTTGACTTGGCTGCGAGTCCCTGAAGAAAGAGGGCAATGCCTTCTGGGAGGACTTTTAGGGGAAATACCCCGCATTTTAGAATCATATGGGAGAAAACCCTGAAAAATTCCAACAGGTAGTCTGACTCACGAGGCAAGATGCTGAACATCATAAAAGCTATCGAGTCTCCTCGTTTTGGAAACAGTGTCTACAGCGGATGGAACCTCCTCCCTAATGCTCACCAGCAGCGCAATTGCCAAGTCACGAGTTGGCGTGAAATAAATTTAAAAAGTGCAAATAAAGTGGGAAAAAAAAATCATATTTCTTCCAGTAACTTTTAACAAGAGAACTTTCAAATAATGTATTGACGACTACAATTACTTAAAGGACTGATTCCCTCATTTAATTCTAACAAACTAGATCAAAAGGTAGGACTTTTAGAACTTAACACCCTTAGCATCTAGAACCTTTACTTCAACCAGTGAGTTCCCAACTGGAGGAATATATCTTTGGGCATGAAGGCCTTTGTATATTTTGGCTCTATATAAGGATCAATCAGCCTAGATGTAAATCTAATTTCAAACATCTACTAAAGAGTGTTTCACAGATGGGAGAGCACAGGTCAAAAGATGGTCACCATTCTTAGGGCTTTTGAAGATTACTACATGGCTTCATGTAGATGGGCTATTTGACTATTATACCCTTCCTGATGAAAATCAAAAACTATAAAGCCACAAGATAGGATTATATATCATATGATAATGATATCTAAAACGTTGTCTGTTTTAGGTACTGGCTTCGGGCTGATATACCTTCCTGCCATCGTTTGCGTAACATGCTACTTTGAAAAGAAACGTGCTTTTGCAACTGGCATAGCTGTTTGCGGGTCTGGAATCGGTACATCCATCCTGGCCCCACTCATTGAATTTCTAGTCAAAGAGCTGGGTTGGCGCGGTGCCATGCTGGTTACTGCTGGGCTGGTACTCAGCTGTACTTTCTTCGGTGCCTTTTTCAGACCACTACAAAAGAAGCCTCAGGTGGTGAGAAGAATGACAAATGGCTCGATTGCATCCAATCCGACAAGCCCTGCAATACACGAATTCAGAAAAGGATCGTTGCCAAATGGTAAGAAAATCGGAATATTTTGTTTAAATCTCTTACTGGAAAGCCACAAAAATCTTTTATTTTGGTAACAATAGTCAAAGTTCCTTAATTATGAAAATTATTAAATAAATATACCAGTAATATAAAGAATACAACGCTGGGAACTTAAAACATAAATATTGAAATATTCTTAATATTGAATATAAAATTATATTCATTTAATAGGAAATTTGGTAAAATATTAATCAAATAGCGTACAATTAAGAACAAAAGAAAAACAATAGATTTATTTTCTTTAGAAATACACAAAATGGAATACTAAAAAACATAGCATTTGAATTCAATGTTTGAACCAACTCTAACAGCTGTACAAGCATGGCAGAAATGTTCTATGCTCAAAATTCTGATGTTTTTAACTTAGTAGGCGCAAAGAACATTTGTGTGTCAACGCAGTTCGAAGGCCATAAATTGTTATAGGAGGGGGGGGTTAACTGCAGTAATACATCATCCTAGAGTATCTTAAACATGTTTAATCAGTTCAAATCCAGATAAAGGGTGGGCTAACCCATAAGGCGGTTCACCACCAACTGAGCTCTGCGTGATCTAGCAAACTGTAAAATGAAGGAGTCGACAACTTCACCTGCATAAAAATGAAAAATTTGATCAAGAATGTCGTCTCTGTATAAATGATCAGTAACAATGCCTCTTGATATGCATGTCGGTGCTGTTATCCAAAGAAATAAACGGCAACAGCATACTGAAAGCATCAAATTTTTCTCTTCCTTCGATATGAATGGCCTAATAGCGGGTTCCCGACTACCGTCAAATCTTCTTGAGTCGCTTGGTATTTGCACTCTAATCGACAAGGGTGAGTGCTCAGTTAAATTTTTCATTTCGATGGCTTGGTGCGAATGGCACACACAAGCTGAACGTCTTGTGAACAACCCTCTTTCGTTCTCTTCTGAACAAAGTTGCTGTAGATGCTTCCTTCCTACAGCTACTGAAAAGAGAAAATCGGGGGTTGGGGGGTTTTTAGTAAAAGTTTTGTTTCTTCTTGCAGTTAGCTTCAAATAGTTGTCATCAGTGCCATTGTAGCTCTACGTCTTTTTCTGTGTACTTTCTAGAAACTGATTCTTTTCTCAGAAATACATTCTACGGTATATGAAATACAGAAGAGTTTGTATTCAATTATCTTGCTACAAAGGATCGACTTCTGTTCACTTAATGGTTCACCATTGTTATTCTTTAGAAAATGATATCTAGTATTCATATGTAAACCATGACTAGTTCGATATTTCTTTCGTTATATGATTTCTTCTTGCTACAGCAGCAAATGCTTTTAAAGCCTTACTTCAGTTACGTGACAAATGACGTCAGACAACAGCAACCACGTACTCTAATTTGCATATGATGTTCTGATGCCACGTAACTTTTTACATGTGATGAATAAGTGTTATAAAAATTTAATAGTTTTAGTCAAGTAATCATAAGTTATTTTTTCCTCAATGTTTAGAAACCAGTTTGTATATACCAGAATAATATATACCTTTGACCAAAAGTCAAAGAATGAATTCAGAACAGTTTACACATGCCCATATATATAATGAAATTGTAAGATTTTATTTCGCGATTGATAAGTTTAGTCTTCTGAAACATTTAAATTTTAAATATTTTCGTAATACGTATGATTTTAAATCAACAGAGATTTTGTATCCCTTATTAGCACTCAGATTTGATCTGTATATTAATTTAAAACAATTTTAACAAATTTTTACGAATTAGTAGAGGGTATTTCATAATTTACAAGGTTTCAATCACAAGGCATATACAAATTTTTAATTTCATCATAATTGCTAAATTATAAATATAACAAAAAAAAAATACATAATTATATAGAAAAGTCATTTGCTCAATATTTTTGATTCATTAAAATGGAAAAAGTTTAATAAATCAACTGCTCTAAATGGCTTCCTTGTAGGATCAAATAGAACAAATACAGAAAGTATTCACATTTAGTTATCATGAATTAATTAGTAGCAATGTTATCATATTAAATAATTCGTAATTTTCCTCAAAGATCTTTCTTTATACTTTTTCTACCATCAAGTTACGTTTCTCAAATTGAGATACATTGAGTTAATGTAAATAACACGTCGTTTAATAAATATTTCGAAGACATATAACTTAAAAACGGCTAGCCATATAACTTATCAACGTAACAACAAGCTTACAAACGTTACATATGCTGTGATTTGTGGTTATAAAAAATAAGTGCTAAGTGTTGCTGGGATATGATCGTGGTACTCATGATTTCCTTTTATGAAGTATATTATATACTGCTTATTATCTATATCAGTTTTTATGTAATTCTATGACTTAAAGAGAAGAGGAAATTGGAAATTAGTATATTTTTATGTAGATTTATGCTTCTTCCTATCTGTGAGTATGAAGCATTGAATAAGTTCTTCAACTTCCGAATTTGAAGGAACAAACCAAGTGACACTTTTAATCCAAAACTTTCACCGCGATTTTTTTAAAATAAAAAGATTTTTAAGAATTTCAATAAGAAAATAATAATCTAATTAAGAATCTTAATAAAAAAAAAACTTCATAAACCACTGCACACAAAGAGGAAAGAGTATCATGAACAGTAATTTCCTCTGCGTACAAGAAAACCATATCAAAAATTGCTGAAGATAGTTATAGAAAACTGATTGTGTACCAAATAGCCAAGACAACGTACATTGGATATTAAAATAAGTGTAAACTTCAGACATTTCTAAAATATTTAGCTGATGAGTTGTGTTATTATGAAGTAAAGAGTTTAAGTAAAATGTATACTAGTGGCATTTTCTCTTGGTTGACGCTTAAGATTTTGGAGGTATTTATGCCCCTGAGGGCTCCATCTCTGATATAACAGGAAATAAGCAGTTTAAAACATTTGAATATTGCCCAGTATAAATTTACAAATCATAAAATAACTTACAGAAACATTCAAAAGAAAAACTTAGAGTAAAATTTTACGCGGCTGTTTAAGAACATAATTAGGAATATATGATTCAATCTGCTGGATTGCCGTATTGTTATGGTTATCAAGCGTCTTAAAGTATTTACTGGAAATATGTTTAAGAAAATAAAGAAATTAATGTTAATAGCTTTAATAAGATCAGAATTACGCATAAACCATTTAGCAGAGGTTATTTGGCCGACATCATTGATGTTTTGTAAGGTTTCAATAGTTTTAAGATTAGATTTAGCCGCATAAGACCAAACCGGGCAGGTGTAGGTTAAGATAGGATGAAGAATGGTAATATGTAAGAGAAGTATATTATGCCTGGTCATAGTTGAATTTCTATTAATAAGACGATAGAGTTTACGGAAAGCAGTACGAAATTTTGTTTTAGTATTCAAGAAGTGTTGTTTCCAAGTTAAATGGTTATCTAGAATAAAGCCTAAATATTTAGTTTGAGTACTCCAAGGAATTATAACATTGTTGATTTTGTTACTAGCAGAAAAAGAACGGCTTCAGTTTTGTCAACATTTAAATAAATTTCCATTTGTTGAACCAGTTATTGAGAACTTTAAGATGATTAGTAAGGGTGATAGCTAAGTGGCATTTTTTAACAAGGCCAGAATAATAAACAATACAATGAATTGTTGTACTAGGTATTTGATAAAATATAATAGTGGCGAAGATGAATCAAAAATTATATACATTCTTTCTACATATTAAAACTCATAAGGAACATGCATTTATTCTCTGGAATTCTATAAGTCCTATATTGAAATTAGAACAAGAGTTCAATAAGCACAGGTACTTATGATGACATTCTCATTGAATCGATGTAGCTTAAACTTAAAGCCTACAACAGTTGTCTAAGATTATTAGTACCTTGCATAGCAATGCACATCTTTACATTTAACACACATAACTCATACTGTTGACATTTCATATTGAGATGGTAAAGCGTCCACGAATATCAACACTTCTGATCTTGTGCTACCAGATTCTGGCAATCTGGTCTTCTAAATCTTCTTCAATCTGGCCCTTCGAATGATGAAGATTCATCTCTAATGTAATAATACAACGTATCGGAAAAATAATGTATTTGTCATTTCAACAGAGAGTGAAACAGTGTAGATAATGTTTGAACCCATTTGTTTTATTACTTGATAATTTCATGGCATTCCTTTTCAGGAACTATTGGGACCAACGGTGAGATCCGCCTTGCACCGCTGAATGTCGAGAATCTGAAGATGCATTCATCTTCTCTGTTGGGTATCAACAATCACTGCAAGAACTCTCCTTTGCACGAAATCCGAAACGCAGCCTCTATGACTCTAAGTGTTGGCACGACATCTTCAAGAAGGTCATCTTTGCACTTGCGCGGTGGCCCTCTAGCCAGAAAAGATATTTTCTACAGCGGAAACATTCCACAACAAGATGCATCGAATTTGTATTCATACGATGTACAAGTGGACGATACAGAACAGAAAGTAGTCGATACATCTATAAAATCGCGCATTGCCAACTTTTTGTGTCCACCCGTCATGATAGAAGCTTTTAGAGAGATGATGAATTTTGCTTTGATGAGAAATGTCATATTTCTTATGTTTGGTTTTTCGAACTTTTTCACCAACATTGGATTCAACGTTCCTTACGTGTATACCAAAGACAGGGCTATTGACTTGAAAATAGCCAATGAAAACTATGCTAGCTTTTTATTGTCTGTTATCGGCATTGCCAATACAGTGGGTCGGGTAGTTCTGGGATATTTATCCGACCGCTCCTTCATCAATAGGCTTTGGTTGTACAACGGAAGTCTTGCATTATGTGGATTTGCTACTGCATTCAGCTCCTTTTGCCTGACATATGACTGGATGGCTGTTTATGCTGCTGTGTTTGGAGCTACATCAGGTAAAGATATACAGCTTTTTTTTTAATAAATAAATAAAAGAATATCACTGCGTTGAAAATTCATAATTAAAAAAATGAGAAGCGAAATCCAATCTATTTAAGAATCCACACTTTATCAAAATTAAATAGATTAGTTAAATTTTGATTCATAGAATTACCGTAAAATCCTAAAAATATGTCTTCTCTTCTAAATAAAACTCGCTTCCTATTTTAGGCTGAATTAGAATATTTATTCTCCAGAATTAACTCCCGATTTTTATATTTTCTTCATGATCATATTAGATATATTTATTTTTTTTACAAAATAATTTTTTATCAAATTCTATATTTTTTACACTGAGTGCCAAAATTTGAAGGGCAGAACATGCTTACTTCTTAGCCTTCAGTATAAATTTTCTAAGTCTATATATTTCTCGGTGCCTGAATGGCCGAGTGGTTAGCGCTCTGGCGCTCGGTACCACAGGTTTCGGGTTCGAGTCCCGGCGGTGACATGGATGTTTGTAGTGGTTTGGAATCCACTTTAAACCGTAGGTCCCGGTCCTAATAGGATCGTAGAGCGTTGCGGGGGCATTGTTACTCGGCGTCCGTGGCTTATCTTCAAGTTACACGCCCCCCTGGATAATGTAAAGTGAGAAACGTCTGTGCAGAACTTGCCTTAAGGCATCCAAGACCAAGCTGCCTAAGTGTTTGCCAGCTGCATTAGAAAGAAAAATATATTTCTCGTTACTCTTATGGAGGCTATTGATTCTTTCTTTTTGAAATATTGCATTTTTCTTAATAAACATTATTAAAATGATGACTCTTTGAGCTTTTGATGTAAGCCTTCCCTTTGGAAACCAGAAAAATAGTCTTGCCGAATCTGGAGAATAAGGAATTCTTACTTTTCTTTTCTAGGATTTGTTTGCAGTAGAAACCAATCTTCTGATATTGCGGGGTTTTTTTTTTTTCAAATTCCTTCTATTAGCTCACACTCTCCCTATATATATCTTGTTCAAATTTTTAATCGTTCATAAAATACTTTTTTATTCATCCACTCAAGTTCAAATACATTTTTTTGAACTTGTAGTGGATGACACTGGATGTTAATACAGCTTTTTCAAATATTAATTCAGTAATTAAATTTAGTTCATTAATTTTAGTTTTTTTTAGATTTAAGTTGCATATATCTATCCAATAGATGGCGCCAGATAAACTTAAAAAAATGAAAATTATTTATAATGGACTTTCTGCATTATAGTGAAAAAAAAGTAGGAATTGACTTAAAATTTTTTTTTTTTTTTTTTTTATATTTTTTTTTTTCCTTAACGCGCTTAATTTTCTTCTAAAATATGTCCATTATTTCTTTATAAAACATAGAAATACCGTTTGTCCATCAGAAACAAACTCTTTTTGCGGTTATTTTCTGCAGATCAAAATATGTCCCCTATAGGGTCTTTATTTGAAATTTCTTTAAACATTTTTTTAACACTTCTGAGCAAAATACTCAAATTCATCCAATCATAATTGGTTCGAAAAACAAAAATCAAGATTGTTATCTGAATTTGCAAAATTTGCTGTTCTTCGCTCAGCGTTGTTGACAACATAAAAGCAAACGTATAACTGTTTGATTTTTCAATTCTTTCTATTAGCTCACATTTTTAAAAATTTTCAATCGTTCAAAAAATACTTTTTATTTATCCACTCAAGTTCAAATACTTTTTTTTGAACTTGTAGTGGATGAATAGATGTTAATACAGGAATATTAATTCTTCATCAAATTGAATTAATTAATTTTAGTTTTTTTTAGATTTAAGTTGCATATATCTCCAATGATGGCAAACTTAAAAAATGAATGAAAATTATTTATAAAAGACTTTTCTGCAATATAGTGAAAAAAAGTAGAATTGACTTTTAAAAAAAAAAAATTTTATGCTACTTGTTTTCTCTGGCGTTGACAATGTGAAAAGCAAGTTGAAATGTCATAATAATAAATGTAGCCGATTATCGTTTGGCAAGAATTTGTAGGTTTTCCGGGAATTGGTTTTTAAAAAATGAAATTAAAGAACTTTTTAACATTTAAAATAATGTTAACCCAACTTGTGGCACAGTGGCAACGTGCGCCGCTGTGAGCATTGGAGGGAGGTTCCATCCGCTGGCGACTTTGTGTAGACACTTTTTCAAAGAATGAAGAGACTCCTGACTTCCTGAGACTACCTGGTGGGAGTTTTCAGGATTTTCTCCCATATGATACGCAAATGCGGGGTAGTTACCCCTAAAAAAAGTCGTCTCGGAAGGCATTGCCCTCCTTCTTCAATGATACGGAGCCAATCAAATTTCTAACTACGGGTGCTCCATCACAATACAAGCTTCCCCCTTCCCTCCTTCCATGAGACCATACTGGTTCTTGGACTGGGTCTAAATGTTGTTTCTACCAAGTAGGATAAGGAAAAATAATAATGTTATACTGAATGACTAACTGAAGACTTCATATTCAACAGATTTTTCATTTTTCTATTCAATGTACCTTTATCCTGATTATAAGGCCCATCTTAAATAAGGATCTATTTAAATTCTAGAAAGGAGCGTAATATTGATACATACCACCACCAGGATTCGAACCTGAAGTCTGTGATACCAAAGGCCAGAGCTCTAGCCAATTGGCCATCAGGCATCCCGTAATATTGATATTTCACAATAAGCAACCTCCTCCTGGCTATAACCAGAATCTATTTACATCAACATTTCAATATCGAAAGATATAGTTCTTAAAAATAGAATAGACGAATCCCTCGCTTCATTTTAAAAGTTAGCTAATTTAAAAACCAACGAAAATCTCTAGATAAACAGAAAGAAGACTTTATTTTATGCCAAAAGTTTTGTTTACAAAATGCGATTGAAGTTAGTAGTTAATTCACAAAGATTTTATTTTATTTTATTTAAATTTGTGGTCTCAATGTCTTATTACACAATGCCATTCTTTTTGTTATATAAAACATTGTTTTCGTAAACTTCTTTCGGCTAACTTTAAATGTTTTCCAACAGTTGGCAGTCAGTCATTAGGAAAATATCCAGGTTTATCTGGCATATATCCATCAAAATAAGATTTAAATGCACGATAACATTTTTAAGTGATGATATTTTTTTTATTTCTAGGTTACGAAAAGAATAGCTGTCAATTTTTCCGACTTTAAATTTAATACAATATGAATATTTAATTTTTTTTTTTTTGGTTTCTTTTGTGAAAGTTTTATTTCAGCATTCATATTAAAATTTTTCTTTAGTGTTAGTTCCACACCTTTTTGTCATATATAAATCGAAAAAAATTCCATAATTGACAAGACATGAAAAAAAAAAATATCCTTTCATAATTTCCACCATGAAATATCTCTAGAAATAATAAAAAATAACTTTTCATTGTTCAGATACTAGACAAATAAAGTATTAAAATTATGTTTATTTTAGTGTACATACTTTTCTTTATAATTATAACAAAAACAATTAAAATTGAAAAAAAATTCTTGTTTACAAACACACTAATTATAAAATTTAAGAATAAACAGTAAAGAGAGATATGTAGAATATTAACTTGATCATGATTCCTTATTATTTTAAATGATTAAATTTATTTGTTCAAAAAAATTAGATTTTAGGAACGATTTATAATAAGCTAAGTCATTAAATTAATAATTTACTAAAACATTTTTTTCATTATTTACTTTCATCCCTTTTTGTGCTAAATTGATTTATGTTGAGTTTCTTGTACATTTTAAAAAAAAAATTTAATAAAATTTGGTAACTTATGGCTAAGATAGCTTACTTAAGCTCGCTTGATAGATAGCTTGGTAACTTACAGCTCTCAGTTGTAATTTCACATCTTGCTTATTATGAATCTAATATACAGGGTGATTATAATTAGTCCCACTTTCAAAATGCTGTGGAAAAAAAGAACCACTCGTCACAATGAGTTAAAATTTGAACTGAAGATACTTGAAAGAAGGGAAAACGGTGTGGCATCCAAAAAAGTTCCACCAATTTTTCCCATCCAATTTGGTATGACCTTGCCGTTGTGGATGGGTTTTCCACTGTTACAGTGTCACAACTGTTGAATGATTTGGAAATCATTTTTTCCCGTCAAAAAACTGAAAACCATCAAGCACATTGAACACTGCTGTTGGTTTAATGTAACTCATGCCAAATACGTTGTAAATTGATTCAAAATATGACTGGCAGCCGAATTCACTTTCTTTGTACCTCTTACAGCGCCATCTATTAATACCCTTTCGAAATTTTTTTGACCGTACCGTTTTCGGTCTTTCTTCAAATATCATCCAGTTCAAATTTGATCAGGATTTTGGAAAATTTTAAAAGTGGGACTTTAATTATAATCACTCCTACATATAGCTTTATATTCAATCAATATGAATGTTGAATTTTATAAAGTTTCACAAAAGAACAAAACATTAAACAAAAAAAAAAAAAATCAATTAAATATTCATTTTATCTCGAAATGATACCAGCAGTAGCTTTTTAATCTTTACTCAAAGATTTTGCCATAGCTAGTTCAATATGCATACTTATCTGAGTGGGACAGCAACCAACATGAGAAAGTGTATATGTCTTAAAATTGTAAATTATAATGTCAAAAATACAGAGAATATCTATACTTACATCGGGTTTGCATAGAAAGGACTTCAAATTGTACATAAAATAGTATAAAATTATAAAGAGAAAATTTGTATAGAAAAAGAATATAAATTATGGGTTTTTCATTTCGATAGGTACATAAAAATATGCATAAAAAAGGCACTTAACATATCAATTTTCTTACGTAGGCAGTTTTGGGTGCCCATTACATCATTTAATATGGTTTTTTTTTTTTATATTCTGCACATCTATCTGATTCACTACAATTTGTTTCAACTACTCATAATACTTACAAAAAGGCGTAATTGTTGATTGTGCGATAAACAAATGTTTCGATGACTGTACAATTATAATAAAAAAATAGTAATGGAAAAGAAAATCAAAAATAAATGAAGATATATACTGTACACATATGTAAAAAATTAAATAAAATATTGAAATTTTACCCGAAATATAAAAGCAAATAAACACTCTTCCTAATATTTAATTTTTAAAAAATATGTATATTTAAAAATCATAGATTTTCACTTTTATTATTTATAGGAATTATTAAATGTTTAAACTACAGAAAATTGTACTTAACATTCTATTTTTCTTTATTACTTTGTCTCTTCTTAATAGATAAATATTTATTAAAAAATAGATTTGTTATTCGCATAATGTATTTTAATTTCAAAAATAAATAATTCGTTTCTCTTTTCAAAGGCTTAGTTTATAAACTAAAAAGTTCTTAATGAAATGGTTAATAATAAAATTAAGTAGTTCCTTTAATTAAATATCAAAAATTGTAATTTTTTAAAAATAATATAAATACATGAACTTTACTGATTTCAGCTATAGCAATTTAAATAAAATAGACAAAATATATTCAGATATTGGAAATTCGAAAGGAAAGAATTTTCCATTAATGCACCCTAAAATTTATGGCATTTCGTTAATATAACGATTGAAAATCTCGTAATCTGTATATCCAATAATAAAAGACGAACTATTCCCGTTATACAACTAAAGATCTCATATGTTACCTATTTCCCATTTATAAGTTGACTTTTCAACAATTTTGGTCCAAAGGTGCAGCAAAAATATTGCTAATGTATAGCTTGGCTTACAATAACCTAAAGGTACGTATTCCTTGATAAAGCTATCATCCTCAGGATGTTATAATTAATTTCCTTGCTGTTACTGATTTCCTGAATTTTTTTTTTTTTTGTTTTTTTTTTTTTTTGCATTTAATTTATATAAATATTTGTATCCATCTGTGATTTACCTAATATAATTCTAGCTTTTCATCCTTTTGATACTGTTTGTCTGTTGTTGTTGTGACTAACTTCAATGTTCTGCAGTGCGGGACTGACATCCCGCTGAGTTGATTCACCATGGAAGTAGGGAAAGGGGCAGCTTCTGTTGTGATGGAGCACCCGTAGGTGGAAGTCTGACTTTTGTTCCGTGACGCTCTTACAGTCATATGAGACCGGGACCTACGGTTTAAAGAGGATTCCGAACCACTACAAACATCCACGGCACCGCCGGGACTCGAATCCGAAACCTTGTGGTACCGAGCGCCAGAGCGCTAGCCACTCGGACATTCAGGGCCCCTGTTTGCCTTAAAGTCTTTCAATATCGTTGTTGGCAAAGTTAAGTGCATATTTTAAAACAATTTCTTCTTTCCTTTTTTCCCTTTTTTCAGGATTTTGTATAACTACTGTTATTATGATTTTGTTATTTGACTGTGTTTCTATAATCATCATATTGGCGCAACAGCCCATGGTAGCCAAGGCCGTCTGCCTACTGCAGATTTCGAAACATGATGTTTTTTCTTTATTTATGTAGGATTGTCAGTCCTTACGCCCAACGCCTTCACAGTCATTTTAGACTGGGACCTACAAATTAAAGTGTATTTTGAACCACTACAAACATCCATGGCACCGTTCGATTCCAACACAAAAACCTGTGGTACTGAGCGCTGGTCACTGGCCATTCAGGCCCCGTGTTTCTATAAATCACATAATTTACGAATAAGAATTTAATTTACGAATATTACTATAGCTTTTGTTACGCAAAATTGGTTTTGTTCCTATTTCAGATCTTGTTAGTTCTCCTATTATTCTTGCATTGATATGTTATAATATATATATACGGGGTATAAATAATAAAAAAGTACCAATTATAAAAGTATGTATAATCAAAAGTACTTTTCAGCTGTACAACGTCATGGATATTATCAACGAAATAATTTTGTTCGAAATTTCTATACTAAAACATTTTTTCCTTTACAGTAGCACTTTCAAAATTTCACAGTATTATCAAACACAGTAATTATATACCACATCTGTTTGCATCTTTTAATGTAGTTGAAAATATTATTTCATTAAGAAAACATATGAAACAATTTTTAATATTTATTTTTTAAAAAATATGACCAGAATGAAATATTTTTCAGTATCTTATTATACATTTTATTTTAGATTTTAGTATAAAAATTAACTTAAACCAATGAACTCTTTATAATGTATTTTTTTAAATAGATTTAATATTGTTATTAATTCCGTTATGACCTTTCTCCTCATTTAAATTTATTCGGTATCTTGTGTACAACCACGCGCGAGAGAATTGTGTACTCAATCGTAAATATAATAATATGGTATACATTAAATATATACCTTATTTAGATAGTAATTTAAACCTTCTGGTGCTTTAATAATAATAAAAAAAAAAACACAGAACAGGTACACATTTAAATTTGCGTATAATCCATTTTAATGAAGGTACTCAACATAAATAAATAAAATTGAAGATTACAAACAATCAAAAAATATAGCATTGCTTTACTTAATAGATATTCTTGTGGTACTTGTGGTAAGTGTGGAGGATGAGCAATAAAACAGGTTGAAGGAGGATTATGCCAAGAATATATAATGACATCCTAATGCTAATAATTTAATTTAATAATTTATTACCTAATTCCTTTTATATAAAAGTCTGGAAGTAAATAAAAAAAAATAATAATAACAGAAAATACTTTTATATTGAAAATGGTGATTTTTTTTTTTTTCTTCTTTCTTCATCCCTTAAAATTCCTGATTAACACCTTCAACTATTTCTTTTGGTCTTCCAATTAAACTCATTGTGTTGTTTCTGAACCCACTTTGGTAGATGAAACGACTTGTGACTGTCCATGAACCACAGTAGTTCTGCTGTGGATGGAGCACCAGGTTTTGAAGCCCTGACTAATTCTAGTGCATGACGATGACTTCACAGGGTAGGGTTGTCAGCTCTAGGCCCAACACTCTTCAGCTCATATTGTGACGGACCATGATTGGTATGGATTGGTGAACCACTACAAACATCCCAGCATTCATGGAACCTAGAACTGAAACCTGTGGTCCTGAGCTGGGTAGTCACTGGCCTCTCTGAACCATTGTAAAATAGAAAATAAAAATATAACATGATATGTGTGTAAAAGAAATGATCATATTAAAGGTCTAAAACGCGAATATCGCCAAACACGATACATCATTTCATTTTATTTCAAGGTGATCATTAAAATACCGCGACGACTAGACCCCTCTGATTTAATTTGCCAAGTTCTATAACGGCTGAAGTAGATGAATTATGAATAGCCAAAATATTTAAGTGAGTACTTAAAAGACGTCATCCACACACCCCTTGATAACATCCTATATGCCACAGTTAGAATTCAAAGACACAATTTTCGATGACTTTCTTTTGCTTGTCTATAAACAACGAAAAGCACAGCCAATCACTTAAAATAGCTGGACGATTTGCAGCTTCTAATTGTTAGCCATGGCCTACAAACGTGGCTTCTAGAATTTGAAAGAAAATATGTGCAGTTGCAAACAAGGAATGTTATTTCAATACCAGGTTCTGAACTGATAAACTTTGTGATCTCATAATACATTATTTATGCAATACTAACAAAACAACCTGGTTATCCAATATTCATACATTAAAATATACTTTACTAAGATCATAAAGCAGATTATCTCCTTTGATATAAACCCTTAACTCTTTTATACTCAAGGAGATAATTGCCAAGCTTTATTTTCTAACCAGTAACGCCAGTCAGTAGAATAGTCTACATTTTTAAGCACATTACTTTGTGAGGTAGAAAAATTCAATATTTTCAAACAAATAAGATTTCTAAATGGATAACAAAAATTTATTGAATGCAGTCACCTCTGGCACTCATGCTGAGTAAAATCTAATGTACACTTGTATTTCGTTATTTATCTTTGGTGGTTTTGATCAGGTTGATACAGGTAAACACCTATTAAAATAGTTGTTAACTAGATTTATTTTCTTATTTGTACTTTTCCATTTTTTTTCATCTCAATTTTGAAACAATCACAATTATATTCCTTTTATAGGAGCATATGTCAGCTATCATCCGCTATTTTAGTGGATCTTTAGGGCTAGACAAACCATCAATGCGTTTTACCTCTTGCTGCTTTCTTTTATGGGTGGGCATGTTTAATTGGTCCAAATCCCATAACTGGTAAGGAACTATTTTTTGCTTAGATAAACCAATCAGGTTTATTTTGGTGGCGCCATCTTTATTAAACATGTTTTGATTTATATTATATTTCAAATGCTATTTAGAAGGAATTAGAACGCGACATAAAAGCCATTTATTTCAGTACAATTATAACAGTCTAACAATTTTTAAATCACTATGTTTATATAAAAGAATTTTCTCAACACAAAAACCAAAATTCCATACATAATTCCAGACTTATTAAAATATAATTACACTTTTTTAAAAATCTCAATTAATTTTACTTTAAATATCAAAGATTAAAATACAAAAACCACCCAAACTTCTTAAAATTTGTATTCTTCTTAAAAACATAATTAACCAGCATATTGATTTATTAATAATACCAAATTCTGCTTGTAAAAAGTTCTTTAAGCTTCTTGTCACTTATTGTAATGGATTGTGGACTATTCTTTTAAAAATTGACAAGCAAAAAAGGAAAGAATGATAATAAGTTTTAAGAATCTTCAAAAAATTACATCGCCAACAAACTAAAAATAAAAATTTGGTATTTTTTTTCTTTTTTTTAATTTTCTCCGCAAGTGTACAATAATTAAAAACTTTATTTTGTAGCAATTGGCATATTTAATAATGGACATTGAAATAAATGCACAGTTGTAAAATACTCTTACTTATTTTATTATATCATGGTAACTGCGATAAAGCCAAATGCCAGTTCATAATGATTATGAATGGTCCAGGATTGGGCCATTGAATGTTCAACTCATCCATCTAGCAAAATCTCTGAATCTTTAATTTTTGAACATTATTTCAAACATTTTGATAACATTACTTTGATAAAGGTTTTGCAACATATCTAATTATCCATGTTTAAAGAAAATATTCCATTAAGACACTTTAGTATAAATGTGTATAAGTGGCATTGCATAGTGATTAGCTGTTAATCTACTATGTGTAATATACTTCCTATCCAATGTGGAGTACACTATCAAAGTTCCAACTCACATAAATTAGATATTATGCTTAAAAACAAAGGAGAAATAAATTGTCTCTTTAGCCCATAATAAATAATAGTGCTTTATTTGTACTATAATATCTCTGGAATATAAATTATTGTATTTGTTTTCCATTAAGGTTGGCTTTATGACTTCACTTGATTCTTACCATCCTGGCTTTTATGCTTCAGGATCAATGATAGCAATCAGTGGTTTGATGCTGCTTGCTCTTCAACATCCCTTGCATACAAAGATACCAAGATGAAAGGCAAAAGAAAAAAAGAACAAAAAGCGAGTGATTGCATTTCTCACAGAAGCAATAAAGTCCAGGTGTATCTTCCACTAAAGTCTAACATCGAATTAGATTTCGTATTTCTTCAGATAAGCTAAAGATAATAAAGAGTAAACTGTTAATAACCTAATGTGCGGTGTTAAAGTACCTTCATAAACAACTGTTAGGTAATGAAATCAAAGAAAAGACATTAATCATTTTTTTTTCAATAACTCAGATCGCCTAATCAATACTAAAATATATTATGAAACTTCTAAAAATAAATTCTCGTCTAGAAATTTATCCATGGTGTTATGAAAGATCTATTATAATTGTGCTTGATGTCAGTTGTTATCTCAAGAAATAACGCTCAATTTTCCTTCACATATCATACATGTGATGTCTTCAATGTTATAAAATTTTAAATTTATTATATGTTACGTATATCACATATTTTCTGATGATCTACTCTATAAAGACGCTTTATTATGTTCATTTAAAAGGCAGCTGTAGCTCCTAGTATGGAAACTGATTGTGAAGAATTAAGTTTTTTTCTACAAGATGGTGCACATTGGTTTGTATCTACTACCACACACAACAGTCTTTTATAGAATTCAATGTGCGCTCCAGTATAGTATATATTAGTGCATTTTCAAAAAGTCCTTTTAAATGTGCCTTCTTAATCAAGATATAAGTATTTGCACAATATGTACAATAAGAAACTCAATTATAAGAATTTATGCACTAGATTGAACCCAAGATGTTAATATTTCATATCCAAGGTTCTTTACAGAAATTTATATAGTTTTTTTCTTTGTTACTATAGGATTTCATTCAACACTTAGATTAAAGAACGAAACTGTGGCTTATTACAAAATTTATCTAACATATAGAAATACAAAAAAATTCTGCAAACTAGATTCCATTTAGGAATAAATATTAAAATGAAATCATGAGCATACAAAGAGTTTTATATTTAAAAATGTTCTGCAAGACAAATTATTTTGAATCCTTGTAATTAAAAAAAATGAAATTTTCTCAATATAAATAGAGTAGTTAAATAGTATTTTCTGGACACTTTCGTTATTTATTAATATTATATCCAATTATTCCCTACTTTAGTTTCACAAAAATTTAATATACATAACTCAAAGCAAAGCATGGTTTTATTTTTAAAGAATTCTTTACTCATATGTAAAATGTTATAATATATAGCTCTAAATAGTATTTCACAATACTATTACACTGCTATTCAAGTTATTCATTGTCAGATGTTAAATAATATATTAATACAAGATATTCTTATCGTGTTCTCTTTACTGTTCACTTTCAACATATACTTTTAATATAAAGTGTTTATTTATATATAATATTCACATCATAAAAATTAAATATCCTAATTTCGAAAACCGTGCCAATGTCCATTACAAAATTTTCTTTAATCACGCATTAATGAATGATGTAAATATAATATTCTGAAAACAAATGACTAAAACATATATAAATTGTTCAATGAACTAAAAATAAAAATTCTCCTTTTTCACAAAACTATTAACAAAATAATATGAACTTTGAACTTCCACTCTCTGTTTATAATTGACAAAAATGTTACTAAGAAATAATTGAAATACAGGCTATTAAAACACAGTATTATTCATAGGAAAAACTGCAAACTATTTAATCATGATCACATAAATTTTTATAATAAACATTTTTTTTGAGAATTAAGTGATAGCATTTAAACTATTTTGATAGGACCTGAATAGCAAAAATAAATGATGTAATAAAGAGCTCTGACATATCTGTTATTAAAATTCTTAAAATACATTGGTAATGTGATGATTTATGTGTGTTAAAACATCCATTAGTAATGAATCATTTATGAAGTTTCTTTTTGATGAAAGTCAAAGCATTGAATAATTAATTTGTTTCTAAAAGTATCCTAATTCTTGCCTCTCTTCAATAAATTATATTATAGAAGTCTGTGATTTCATTTCTAATCATTAATATTATAATAACTATCTAAAATGTCACAAAAAGAAGCAGCATTACCATACTAATGACTTTATTAGAAAGTTAGAAAACATTTCATAAAACATATATAATGTAGTGGAACTGATAAAATTCAATTTACGTATATTAATTTAAACTTGATTTAAAACCAATTTTCTTATATAGCTAATTTGAATTCTTCTTTATGCTAGCAAATGTAAATACTTAATCTCTTATAAACTGCTTAAGTTATTTTCAAACACATTATTCATAACTGAAATTGTTCCTCAAATGCAACTTATGTGGTGATGATTATTTTATTCCTTGTTAAATATTATGGAACAAAAATGTAAATATATAATTTTATTATAACACCCCTTTATACAATGACAGAATCGTCAATTTTTTAAGCAATTTGTCATTTAAAAAAAAAAAAAATGTAAATGAAATTACTTTTTCTTCAACTCATTTTTTATTTGTATTTTGGTAATTCGACAAAAATAATGTAGTAAATAAGGATGGGAACTAATGAATCAGCTACACTGATAGTTACACATTGCTCTCTCCTCTTCAAGCATTTTCT